>JAHBCN010023451.1:0-12590 GCA_019359885.1 Listronotus oregonensis | reverse complement strand
CACATTTTGGATGAACGAAAAAAGCATTGGCGCCAACGTTGAACGACGTTGGTGCTCGTGTTGGGATATACCTGACGGATGTCGGTTTTTTTAAAAAGATCAAAGAGATTTCCCTCGTCGTTCGTCTTGTTTTGACCATACATTGGTTTATTCAGTCAAATTTATTTGTTCAACTTTAAAACAGTAAATGAATCGAAAATGGCTAAAATGGCTTTGTGTTGTTGGACCAATGAATTGTTTTGAAATTTATAGAACTGTATCAAGTGGAACCGCTTCTATGAAACCCCCGCCATTCTCAACATAAAAATAGGAATGCCGTGATAGACGCATGGCAACGTATACAAGTTGCCATGAATTGTCAATTTGCAATTGCGGAACTAAAAAAAAAAGGGAGAGTCATTGATGTCCACTTACCACACAGCAGAAAATTTAAGGAATCTAATCGTTTCGGAGCATTGACAGACGAGCATATTTTGCCTTCGTAAGTAAAGATAATTTGCAAATTCATCTCGTATTTACCTTGCATTTTCTATTGATCGTCTGGGAACTTGCTCCAAGGGCATATATATATATATATATATATATATATATATATATATATATATATATATATATATATATATATATATATATATATATATATATATATATATATATATATATATATATATATATATATATATATATATATATATATATATATATATATATATATATATATATATATATAAATATTAAATAATATATATAAAATAATAATATTTATTTTATAAAAAATTTTTTTTTTAATTTATAAAAATTATATTAAAAATTATTAATAATTATATATTATATATATAATATTTAATTTAATAAAAAAATATTATTAAAATAAAATATAATAATAAATTTAAAAAAAAAATTTTAATAATAAATGATTTTCGACACAACCCCTTTTTCAAATTTAATAATCAATTTTATAAACAAATCTTGGGTACGCCTATGGGAGCTACAATTTCACCCATTGCCTCACAATATGTTATGGATGACTTTTCTAGGGAAAAATGTATCCCAAAAAATTGCTTTCAGCTGCCTTTTTAAAAAAAATATGTCGACGACATTGTAACTTCTGTTCCACCAAAAGGGGTTGAAGAAATACTAAACATTTTCAACAGCTATAACAACAAAATTCAGTTCACTATAGAACGGGGAAACCAATAACAGTGCCCCCTTTTTTAGACACTAAACTAATAAGGACAGAAAACAATGTAATAAAGGTAGACTGGTATAAAAAACCCAAAACATTTTTGGGTAGATATATGAATTATCATTCATACCACAAAAAAAATAAAAACCAATCTTATTCTAGCTTTAAAAAAACAGAATACAAAAATTTGTCATCCATCATATATTAATAAAAACATAAAAAAGTCAATTTATCTTATTGGGACAATGGCTATCCAAAATTTTACTTAATAAATTTTGAAATAATTCTATAAATACTAATAATTTTAAATAATAAAATAGAACAATAGAAGTTAACAATCTTCAGAACAATGAACACAGTTTCGCTATTTCTCTAGAAAGCTCATCTGTTTTATCCAATAACAGCCAACCAACAACATTTCTCGAAATATTACTGCCTTATCAACTGAGAATCAACCCTCTTATTTTTTTTTTCACTACCTACCCGGTGAAACTTTTCACAAATTAGCAAAAATTTTAACTAAACATAAAAAATTTTAAAATAAGTGGAAAAAAAATTTAAAAATTGGAAAAAATTTTTCCAGGCAAAAGATACAGATAGTGATTTAAATAAATCGAATGTTGTTTACTTTTCTTCAATGCATAGAATGCAACAGTAACTATATAGGACAAACTTCCACTGTTTTACAGCAACGCATTACCAGACATAAGAGGGTTGGAGACTTAATAAAAAAACATGTACCCTATCAGAACATGTCCTTATGCCCAATCATAACAAAAGTTTTTGCCAATGCAAAGGTATTTTAATACAGAAAAGAACAAAAACAAAAGACATTTTTTGGAAATGGTGGAAATTTTTCCGGATAGTTGTTGCATGAATAAAAGAAAAGATATTGACGATCTAAGCATAATTTATTCTAACCTATTAGAAAACTTAAAAACAAAACCTATAATTAATTTAGAAAGATTTTTTTTTTGTATCCATCCTTATTTTTTTAAATTATTGTATAATAAAATATAAAGAAAGAAAAATCCTAAATAATTTTAAAATAATTTTCGTAAAATTTCCAACATGCAAACTTTATACATATTTTTTTGGAAAAAAATAACAAAAAAAAAAAAAACCTACAAAGGAATGTTGTCCTGATAATACCACTACTACTATTGATTTCAAATGTATTAACTTAACAGTATGTTTCAAGATGTTTTAGAAAACACCAGAATGTATAAATGTTGAAAAAATTTTAAATTCAAAAATTATTAGCACTAAGATGTAAAACAATAAATTGATTATGTTTCAATAATGACTTTAGCCTTAAGAAAACTCACTTTGCACGTAAGTTTTATTGGATACTTTTGCTATATTTTTTTATCGTTTTAAAACAATAAGTTGCATTTGTAAATTAATTTTTTGATTGTAAAAAATTTTTCTTTATATTGTAGCCTTGAAAAAGGAAAAAAAAAATTTCCGAAAGTCGGGTTTAGTAAAAAAAGAGTTTTACTTCAGCCCTAGACCGAATCCCCAAGAATTTTGAATCTTTTGTATTCAACTAGTCGGTCAAGACTACCCTTCCACTTTTTTATATATAATATATATATATATATATATATATATATATATATATATATATATATATATATATATATATATATATATATATATATATATATATTTTTTTTTTTTTTTTGAGGAGGGCTTTTCATTAAAAAGTTATGCAGTATTACACAGGTTGATAAATGCGGCTTTTTGTTGCAGCAACATAGGTTTTCCAGTACCAAAACCAATGTCATAATTCCAAAATTGCTTTCAATTACTACCCGGGCACGTGATAGCTGTTAATTAAACATTCTCTGTGGGCTGCCAGGACGAGGTACACCTGTAAAAAGTTTTATTATTTTTTCTGATAATGCAAATGCAGCATCGGCCACAAAAACGTATGGCACAGCCACATTTCTTCCGGATGGAGGAATTGTTCGGGAAATTTGCGTCATTTCAAATTTTTTCATACGGTAAAGTATCATTAAAAACTCCACCGTCACTCGTACGTCCATGAGTACTAACATCGGCAAACAAAAAATAGTAATCACTGTCAGCCACTGCTAGCAATATGATGCTAAAGTTATGTTTATAATTAAAGATCCACTGTTGACAGGTGCTTGTAGCATAATATGCTTGCCATCAAGAGCTCCCAAACAATGTGGAAATTGCCAAGCGTTTTCAAATCCACGAACTACGGAAAGCCTTGTAGGCAGCTGGAAAAATAAAATAAAAATTAAAAAAAAGGGTTGCGGCCAGGGGGGATCATTATTTTCCCCCCCCCTTAAATGTAGAAAAAATGTAAGCATGTAAGGAAAGTTGTAGTGCTTAAAAAGGTTGTTCTCAGACATTTTGTGTTTATTTTAATATTTTACTATTTTTCTATCTTCCTTTGTTTCAGACATGTCAGTTTTCTGATGAGCAAAGGGGGCTACAAAAAATTTCTGAAAATATTGAAAGGAACCACCGAATCGTAATCCAGAAAAATTTCACATCGTCTAGAAAACGACGAAATCCGGGAGCTGACGCAAGCTAAGAAACAGGTGGATCAAGCTTTTAATATGATTACAATATATCTGCAAGACGGAGCCAAATCAAGTTGAATTGTTCTGGAAATTCTTTAAAAAAAAATTTAAAAGTTCAATAAAGAAAAGTCAAGAAGAAATCATGGATGAAATAGATGCACTAATGTTTAATAAAAAAAGAAAATGTTAGTCACAATGAATTTTATACAGCACCATCTCCCTCAAAGTGGATCATCTACGTCGTCAATAAAACTGCATTTTTGGCGCACCCTCCCCCTCAGAGTATGTCAGCTCCCCGTCGGTACCAGTACCACAACCTTTGCCATCACCATCATTAAGATTGTAGTCCACCATACACGTATAAAAAAACAATATTTATATTTTGCAACCAGAATCAAAAGCGCATATTATTCAAAATGACCTAGTGCGTAAAGCTTTTGATAGGGCGCACAATGATTTAAATTCATAAACAAAATGTTCGAAATAAATGTTGTTAAAAAATTAATATCTATAGGAGGTATGTTTACGTAATTTTGGTATTTCTATTCAGTATCAAGTTCAGTATAAAAAGTTGTTATAGATATTTAATAAACAAACCTATCTATATCAACCTACTTTTACATAACCAATGGCTTTAGATTTTAAAAAGAAAATGAAGGCTTTTAAAGCTCCTGTCGCAAGAAATCGCAATGTAACTGCTAATCGTACTTATGGGGATAGCTTTTTCTCCACAAAGTACCTTTTCTTTATTTCAGGTTCAATCAATCGCAGAAGATACTTAAAATCTATTTGGAGACATACGGCAAAAATTATTAAATTCTCCTGAAGGTTTTTGATTTAAGTTATTTAATAAATGCCGTCCATCATATCTGAAAAAAAAATAGAAATTAAGATACTCAAAAGGGTAGGTATGTACATAGGCACTATAAAATAATTATAATTTAATCAATATTGGTTTATACTTACTGATTACATAACCTATGAAGAGTTGTAACCCACCATCTTCTTTAAAAGGTCTTTTTTTGCAGAATTAAATTTATAATATATTGGTTAGTAGTCATCACTGCAAACGCACACAATGCAATTTCTTTTTCACGCCCGACCCCAGACATATTAACGTTTGCCCGGTGCACAAAGGAATGAGCTTGGTGCCAATGTATGGCCACTCATTAAAAATGCACCACGAACATAGTCAAAGTTGGAAAACGGTGGCCCCAACCTTGGTCCCAAGGGTGGGAGCCGGCGTAAACGATTTGCAAATGATGGGCCCTACTATCCAAAATGATCTCATTTCTATACTTTTGCGTCTTAGATCGCACAAATACGTAGTCGCGGCTGATATAGCCAAAAGGTATCGGCAAGTTCTTGTTACCTCTAATTAGCAATGCTTCCAAGAATTATTTGGCGAAATGAGAAATCTGAGCCACTTGGTTCGTACGAACTTCTGATGGTCACCTATGGAACAAGTAATGCCGTATTTCTTGCAGTACCATCTCTTTTTCAAATGGCTTTGGACTTCGGTTAATCACATCCAGATATTTTCGATATTTTTAAAAACGACTTTTATGTTGACGACGCACTTTTTGGTGCTAACTCTATTGCTGAAACGTCTCGTCCTGCTTTAGAATTATCAAATATTTTACGTTTATGAGGATTTGAATTGCGCAACTGGCATTCTAATTGAAACCAAATCTTAAACAACATCGTTCCTCATGTATCAAATAATAATCAGGTTATAGAAACAGGTTCTAACGAAAACGCCTACTCAAAGAGCAAAACGAAAAACTGAAACCGGAGGTAAAGCACAGTCATCTTTGCAAAAATGTTTTCAACCTACCGATAAAATAAGCTCGATGAACAACATGTATTCAACCAGGATTTATGTCGGGCATTGGTGGCCTCAAATATTCCATTGTCGAAGCTAAGCAATGAAAATTTTTGTTCATTCCTGCAAAAACATTACAAATTTAATGTTCCTAGTGAGATAAATTCCAGAAGAACCGACCTGAGTAGTTTACATTCTTCAGTAATTGAAGAAATAAAACTAAACATTGGAAATAACTACTTTTATTTACGTATGGATGAAAGTACTGATTCTATGGGACGGTATATCGAACATTTAATGGTCGGAGTTCTCAGTAAAAAAGTGTTACCAAAATCCTATTTAATTGCGTCAAAACAATTGGAAAAAACAAATGCTATTACAGTGACTAGGTTTATTCAAGAAGAACTTGCAGCACTTTTTCTTCCTGCCGCTGTTCCCGCTGATAATCTCTTGCTTTTGTTGTCGGATGCAGCGCCTTACGTGGTAAAGGCGGGACAAAATTTTAAAATATTTTATCAACAATTAAAACATGTAACATGCTTAGCACATGGCCTAAACAGGGTTGCCGAGGAGATTAGAAAAAATTTTCACTTGTCAATACTTTAATTTCCAGTGTTAAATAAGTATTTTTTTAAAGCCCTATACAAATACAGTTTTTTAAGAAAAGACTGCTAAACACTTCTCTTCCACCCCAACCTGTTGTAACAATATGGGGTACTTGGCTAGAAGCTGCAATTTATTATGCAGACAATTTTTTCAGGTAAAAGAAATAATTTGATTTGGAAGATAATTTTCTCCATCGCTTTTAGAAGCCAAAGAAATAGGCGAAAATAAGCACATTAAGTAACAACTTTGTTTCTAAGGAGCAATTACGGTTTTCTTTCTAAATCTCTAACTCAATTGAAGGCATCTAGTTTAACACTATCAGAAAGCACGCAAATAATAAGAGACTCTGAATCAGCTTTCAGAAATGTCAAGGGTAAAATTAGGGAAGAAATTTTTGAAAAATTTAAAACTGTTTTAACAAAAAATAATGGTTACCAATTTATCTCTAAAGTAGCAGATATTTTAATAGGAAATTTTGATGATTGTATAGATTTAGACATAGATCCCAAAATCGTGGCTAGCTTAAAATACGCCCCATTACGTCAGTTGACGTGGAAAGAAGTTTTTTTTCATTTATAAAAATATATATTTGACAGGAGAAAAAAAAAATTTGCTTGAAAATTTTCACTTATTTAATTGTATATTGTTTTTACACTGCTAATTTCATTTTTTTAGTTAAATAGGTACATAACTGTTATTATATCAATAAATTATTAACAATTATACAGTGTATTTTTCAAGATTTTGTTTTGCATATTTTCAAAAATACTTTATTTTTAAGTAAATTACATGCTATTTATGCGCATATTTCCTTCATATTTATATGCATATTTGCCCTTCTCTAGTCATCAGCGTACCTAGATTCGAACTATGCGGGGCAGTGTTATCGGTGAGGTTATCCAAAAAGGTTAAACAGTCTTTAAGGTTTGAATTGTCTGAGGATGGTTAGAACTTTCTCCAAGCTCCTTAAAAAACGTTCTAGCTAAGAGAATTTCTAAATTACAAGAGTTAACCAGTTCTAGCGTATGGCGAACATTTTACGAAAGATAATCCAGCAAATACACTCTCTTGCGGAATTCCACGCGAATTAAAAACTTGGAACCTTTCGTGGCTTTCTCAGTCAGAAGACCATTGGCCCGAATGTAAATTCATAATAGAAAATTTTCCCCGAAGTAAAGCCTTAAACATTGGATTTACAGACTCGCGAACCCATTATACAATTTTAGCATTTCTCATGTTTAAATCGAATAAAGCGTTACTGCCTATGTTTTTTGGTTTATGTATAATTTTAAAAACATACCAAATAAACACACCGGGGTTTTAACAGCTTATAAAATCGAAAACGCGTTTTTATTCCTGCTAAATCAATTCAAAACCACCTATTTTCAGAAGAGACTTTTACTTTCTACCGGTAAGTCTATAACCTCACAAAAAAACTTTTCAGTTTAAATCTCTCTTTGATAACGGTGGGTTTTTTAAGAGTCACTATAATAAGAAACACCCAGTTATAATATCTGCGAAATATCAGTTGTGTAAAATAATCTTTAGAGCAAACATCTAAAATTTTTACGCTGGACCACAGATGCTTTTGGGCAACATCAAAGAATCGTTCTCCAATTGGTGGTCTAAAATTGGCAAAACTTATAGTTAGACAGTGCGTAATCTGTTTTAAACATAATTCTAAAAATATTTCTCCGCAGAAACGTCTGGAATCTGGTTTTCCATTTCAAACTTGTGGTGTTGACTATGCGAGACCTTTCTCCATAAAAGATAGGAAGGGTCGATGCCGCAAAATCGTTAAATGTTACTTAGCATTGTTTGTTCTTGATAAAGGCGGTTCATTTGAAAATAGTCTCTGATTTATCAACTGATACGTTTATATTAGCCTTAAAACGTTTTATAAGTCGACGTGGTAAACCAACAAGAATTTATTCCGACAACGGAACCAACTTCGTAGACGCCAACGCGGAGCTGCAGGAGCTCACTAAGTTCTTCAAAAATAACAACAATAAAGTTGTAGGCTCATGTACAAATGGGATTGACTGGCGATTCATTCCCGTAAACTCTCTACACTTTGGGGGCCTCTGAAAAGCGGGAATCAAATCTAGTAAGTTTCATCTCAAGCGTGTTGTTGGGGAATATTTTAACTTTGGAAGAGATATATATACTGTGTTCGCACAGATAGAGGCTGTTTGAATTCCGTCCTATCTCTCCATTAACAACTGATCCGAATGACTTTTCATCTCCGACACCTGCCCATTTTTTAATCGGACGTTCTTTTTCAATCTACGGGCCTGAACCAAACGTCACTTAAATACCTATCAATCGACTGTCACGTTACCAGCTCATATAACAAATTCGACAACAGTTTTGGACACGCTGGTTCAAAACATATGGTCAGAGATTTAACAACGGACAAGATAAAAAAAAAATAAGGGGGAAGCTTGCAAGGGTGCTTTGGTCCTCATTAACCCATTACGCCCAGCGTCCTCATTTGAAGACAGTGGTTTAGGTGGGGAGGAGGAGAGTCGCACCGGCGGGATAAAGTTTTCACGTCGAAGGTTGAGTCTGCATCGAGCACCAACCGTAACGTATGTTTTTGATTTTGGTAGTAGTAAGATATACACGTGGCAACGCTTTTTGTTTTAACTTTTTAAAAGACGTGCATTGGCTGTTAAATATTTAATTGCAGTTTGTTTCAGGATTACGGTAGGTTACTTCTATAAAGTGATTTTATTAGTATTTTTATGTAGTTTATAAAATACAATTTGCTGAAGTAAATATTGTTTCAAACTGATGAAATATAACCTATCAAACACACCTGTCCTCAAATAAGGACGCTGGGCGTTATAAACTTTTTTTTTTTAATTTCAGGTACTATATAAAATATATTGCCAAAATGAGCAGTCTGCGAATGCCCATCCCTTACATATGAGCAGAACAAAGAGTCGTTTAATCTAGTCGGCGTTACTTTTGAGAATAACCTCAACTGGCACAAACACATTTCATCCATAGCTTCGGCAGCTTCAAAAAAGATTGGATTCCTCTTTCGAGCCAGAAAATATTTCTCTTCTTCCAATCTGAACACTCTGTATGTATCCCAAATCAGACCCTCTTTGGAATATTGTTCTAAATGTCTGGGGAATGGCGTCCCCTACAACACTTAGCATTCTGGACCCATTCAAAAAAGAGCTGTTCGTCTTAAAGATCCAACGCTCACAGAAAGGCTTCCTCTTTTGCCCATCGTCGAGCTGTAAGGGATCTGTCGCTCTTCTATAGGTATTTTCACGGCTTCTGCTCAGAGGAATTGGCCAGTATTATTCCTTCTCTGGCAGCCCCCAACAGAGCAACACGTAGTGCAACTTTTTATGCATCCTTTTACAGTTCAGTTAGAGAGGCCCCGAACTTCCCGCTTTCTTCGTTCTTTTATTCCTAGAGTGTCAAGACTATGGAACCTCCTGCCCGCAGAAGTTTTTCCTTCTCCTCCCAATCTCCAAAAATTTAAGTCCCGTGTGAACAAACTCCCTCTCACCACACTGAAGACACCCACGGTACGTTAGTACTTAGGCATCAGCCTTCGTGGACTGTCCCAAGTTAAAAAAAAAAAGATGAAGAAAGTACAAGTGTGCCGTACTCGTCGGAGAATGACACATGCCAGTCAAAAATTAAACAGGGCAATGAAGAATTTGCAGACTCTGATGACGAAGAGGATGATCAGCCTTTAGCAGTTTTTGCAAAGAAAAGCAGAGCTGAAAAGGTAGAATTAAAAAAATCATGGATTCCAAAATGGGGAAAAAATAATCCAGTATACGAAGACATGAATCGAGACAATCAACTAAGCTGTCAAGAATTATTTGAAACATTAAGAAAAAGTATTTTTAATGCAACACCTTTAGAAATTTTCGAGCATTTTTTTGATGAAGCAGTTAATGACTTCATTGTCAAAGAAACTATACGATATGTTACGTTGCAAAATTCAACGTAACAATATTATTTGTATATATGCATAATTTTATGTATAAATACCTTTGTAGGTAAATACCTTAAAATAAGGGGAGCAGTTGTAGCCCATCATTTTGTTTTTCTTTTGTTTAAAACTGTGTGTTGTCTGGAGCGCAAGGGATAGTTTAAATTGTTTCCACTTTTGTTTACATTTTTGAAGGTTTTATTGATTTTATTTTCTCTCAGAGGTTAATGATCTGGTACTGATTACCTTTTGTGTTTACCTAGATTAACGTGAATTTCTTTTTTATTGAGCTAAATTTTTATGCTTTTGTTTATTATTTTTGGAGGTTAATGTTTTGACGTTTGAAATAGATCAGAAGTTAGCAACGAACAAGTGTTTATTTTTGCCAGTCTAAGGCAACGAGCCAACTAATGGATCGTGTGTGAGTTGGTAGAATTGTATCAAGAAGGATGTTGGTACCGCCAAGGTCAACCTGGACAGAAAACGCTGCTAGTGTGAAATAGTTTGGGGAAGCTCTCTCTCTCCGGTTGACCACCAAAGACACAGCCCACGTGAAGGCAATGTTCTAAAACTTCATTTTCAACCCTTTTCTTGGGGATTGTTGAACAAATGCCTAAGTAAATTTCCCGTTTGTTTGTGCTGATTTTAGTACGTTGTTTCGGAGTGAAATGTCACGTTATCCGTATACAGGGTGCCACAGATTGAGGCGTGCATGGGGATTTTTTGGGAAACGTAAAGAAGAAGTCGGAAATTATACAAAGTTGCCCATTTAGGTGCCTAACAACAGCCGAAGAAAATTGTAAAGCCATATTCCGGAGATTCCGAAAAAACCCAAATTTGGGGTTTCGCTTTTATTTTTTTTTGACGTTATTTACAAAAATGGAAAAACCAAAGACACTTTCATACTTTTTAAGTCTACAAAACAGCGTTGAGAGATTTTCTGTACGACGTTTCGTTTTCGTTAGACCATCATCAACTTTATTTTTTTAAATGCGGACCTGGGTTTTTTATTTAATTTTTTTGAACCTCTTATAATCCCAATTACAAAAATGTATAACACTTAATATTTATTAACAAATATAGAACGCGCCTATAAGAAATGATGTGCGTTCCTTGTCTTACTCATTGTCTCTTATGGAAAATATGTTTATTTAACAGAAAAATATTAAGTGTTATACATCAGTGTAATTGGGATTTTAACTGCTTCAAAAAAATGCAATAAACAATTGAGTGCCGCATTTAAAAAAATAAACTTGATGATGGTCTAACGAAAACAAAACGTCGCACGGAAAATTTCTTAACGCTGTTTTGTAGACCTTAAAAAGTGGCCATAAGAAAGTGTCTTTTGTTTTTCCATATCTCTTTAAATAACGTCAGAAAAAAATTAAAACGAAATCAGCAAATTTAGGTTTTTTTCCGGATATCTCCGGAAGTACTAGGAATTTGACAACTTTCTACTCGGCATGTTATTAGGCACCTAAATGCGCAACTTTGCCATAATTTAACCGACTTCGTATCTCTTACGGTTTCCGAGATTCCCATGCATCTGTGGCACCCTGTATTTTTGGTAAATTTATGTCTTTTTAAAGAAGGATTATAGCACGTGGAAGCTTGTATGGAACCCTTTTTCTTCATTAAATTTTATGAGGGGCGATAGTGGATCGTTAAGTTTGTGGAAAAAAGTAAGAATTTAACTATTTCACACAGTTTTATCAAATAGCTACTGTGAATTTTTGATCTAACTTTGAAAACGTATTGTGTTCGATTTTGGGGTTATGATAATTGCGTAGTTAATTTATGGGGTTTTCTTTAAATGGATTGTTTTTTTAAGGGAAGAACTTTGTCTAGAATTTTTATGCTAATTGGGTAATTTATGTAAGGGATGTAATTTCTGTGTTTTGTAAAATATCATACGTAACCATACATAAAGCTTAGACGAGTTGTTTTCTTTAGGGTTCTTTCTGTTCTTTTCTTTTTATTTCTGCTTTTACCTCTTTCATTTCTTCGACTTGATTTTGTGTTCCGGCCCATGCTGCTTATGCCTAGTTCCAGTTCGAGTTAATGGATTTAATCCCATGCTTTATCTTGGGGATTCAAGCGACAAACCCAAGTTGCCGACATTAGTTGCTGATGACTGACAGCTAGACTACCGTTTCTAAGGCACAACCACTTGCTTCCATAATAACAGGAAAATCACAGCTAAGTCTTAAGTTTAAGAAAATTTTTGTATACTAATGATTTTACATTGGCTTAAGAGAATGTCATGTCGATAGTCTAGCCTTAGATTTAAACTGAAATTTTATCAAAACACCTGCTAATCATTTATATCGCTTGATGTTATTTAATACCTTCTCTGTCTGAGTTAACAGTCATTAACACTTTATTTTCTCGGTACTTTCACTAAAATCTAAGACTGGGATTTGGACATAAATACACCCATGTACA
>JAHBCN010023450.1:7500-12675 GCA_019359885.1 Listronotus oregonensis | reverse complement strand
AATTACTGCAGAACAAGAAATACGATCAACATTTAGGGCGCAAATTCAATTCCTGAAAGCCCTTCAGCAGTTCGGCGCAACCCGAACGTTGGCTTAAAGGCCGATGTCCACTTAGGGCTTTCCCCAGTTACGCATGAGTCGTCACACATTAGCTGATTGTTGGGTGTCTTTTAAGGACACGAAAACGGGTGAAACTTTATATCCATGCACCTTTGAATGGGAATCACTTTTTTGCTGCTAACTATAAATTTATGCTGGGAATTTTGACAAAAAGGCGCCCCATGGGAGAAAATTAGAACCGATCCTAATTTGGTGGGTAAAAAAGCAAATTTTATCCCTTACCCATGCCTCGCAAGTGTGAATCTTAAAACTTATTTCAAGTGTATGTTTGCAAGAAAGAATTGAGAGCTTTTTATTTTTATCTAAACAAAAAATTATATTGTCAAAATGTCGGTAAAAAGACTTTTTTTTATACTATTTTTTATGTAAGCTTTTTAATAAAGAGCTGATCTACAAGAAAAAAAAATCTCCCAGCAGTTATTGGTTGCATCACTAAGCCAGAATTTCTGTATCAGGGTTGATTGAGAAGTCCTACTCGAATCTCCCACAAAGTTGGCCTTGACAGAATCTAGTTTTAACTGTGAAACTAATTATCCATCTTAGTTTTTGATAAAAAAAAGCTCAGAAGGAGACTTGCAAACCCCTAAGGTCATGTTCTTTTGTTATTATAAAATGTTTTTTCAGCAAACCCATACTCTTTTGGACAGAAAAAACTTGCCTCCGAGTCACTTATCCACCAGTTTTTATTCAGGCTGTTCTTGCTTCGAACAGACAAAGGTATTGCTTTACTAACTTTTGAGTCATTTGGGTCATTTTTAATTTTCTCATGACCTGGCGGTTACTTCTTATTTCTAGGTGATCTGCTAAAAATAAACGATTTAAAATTATTAGTCTTTAGGGATTGATTTTAGGTGAAACAATGGTCACTAAATCTGCGTATTGCAAGCAGATGTAGAAGAAAGAGTGAATGACTCAGAATTATATAGCCCCATATTAAAAGTATAGTTGCCCCTTAAATATGGATAAATTTTAAGACTCAGAGCATGAACTCCAGCTTACCCTAGCAGAACTAAAGACTTGTCCGCCTTATTAAAATGCTACAGAAACTTCAGTAAATATTGCACAAGGCGAGTCTTATCAGGTGACCAGAAAATACCCTTCATATAGATAGGTGAGTCAAAACTTAATTTAAAAAAACGTTAAAAAATATGATTTATTGTTACAAGTTTATTTACAAATCTCAGTAATATATACTAAATACTTTATGAAACGGCAATTTCATATTTTCAATTTCTTTAGCATGCTTTCTTCTAAAGTCCCACAAGAAATGATCGATTAAAATCGAGTTAATCTTTTTCTTTTCAAGTTTGTTATTTACATATTCTTTAAGTAATTCAACAGCGTGAATGGAACACCCTCTAATTTCTTGTTCTTCAATGTCTCCATTTTGTAATATAATGTTTTGTTTCAGTTTCTCAAGCAGTTCCTGGCTATACTCAAATACTCCATACCAGAGAAGAGTCTGTGGCACTCTATAATCAGCAAACATCGTTATTTCCTCAAGGTCATTAAAGTATCCTATACCTTTCCCATTAAAACAAGCCCAAATATCTCCAATTAAAATTTGGGCTCTTTTATAAAAAGAAACTTTTTGATCTTTGAAGACAGCTTCATCTCTAAAGCATTTAAAATTATCTACTATTAACTTTAGGAGATTTTTGGCATTACCTTTCGCTTTCTTGACGCAATTTTCAAATGAGCCTTCAAAATTTTCTAATAGTACGGCTCCCACTTGGTGCAGGCATTTCACTCGTTCTGATAAAAGTGGCACTTTAACTTTTGTGTCACTACGAAGAACCTTTTCAAGTTGTTCCTCAGATATTGTGGAGTAGAAATTGGGGTTTAAAATATCGACTTTTTCTTTCATGGCTCGGTTTATGGCTGCGCATAATGCGTAATATCCAGAGTACCCTTCTACTTTCCAACCTGAAAAAAAAAGGTACAATCAATGTCACGTTTCTGACAAATCCTGAAAACTCAAATATAAGATGGCTGAGTAAAGATAAACAAAACTATAATCGTAGAATTTTTATATCTATTTAGTACAGTAAACGAAGGTGTGAACCTGAAGATCAGGTTGGGCCGTCATAATTTTTTTTTTAATTTACGGGTATTAATGTATACAATAACCTCTGAAAATATCATATATAAAATGTCCGCAAGGGCCTGAAAATGGCCCTCAAGAGCCCGGAAATCAGTTTTTTCAACTAATTTGGTCGATATCTCCCGAAATATGACACTTACGCAATTCGTGTTTGAACGAAAATGAAGAGCAGTTTATTAACTGCAAAAATGATTCCCATCACATTTGTCAAAAATTTGATACTTTTTGCAATAATCGGCCATAAATGCCCCGAGTATTTTTTGCACCTGCCCCGTATCTCGAAAGGTGCTTTAAGCTACTTACACTTCCAAACGGACGGACCTATTTTTAAATAACTCACGTAATAATGCATATTTTTGCATGATTCAAAGTTTACATGAAAAAAGGAACGTGTAGCAATAATATCTTGTTACTGTTTCCTTTTTTTTTTGTTTCTTTAGAATATTAAAAACTCGAGCCAAAGTTAGTTTTTGCTCGATATTTTGACCCTCCTATCAATTTGTTCATATTTTTTTATAAAAGTAATTTTACCGAATTCTTTTGGATTGTGGAGCTTTGGAAGGTGTTAAATACATTCCGCAAAATTCAATAAATTTATTTTTGTATTTTTATAAACAACGTGTTTTTCTTAGGGCGGTTTTTTTAATTTCCGGAGATTTCGAAAATGCTCGGATATATCAGGAATTAATTAATATTCAAGGACCATAAACAATCTTTATAAATAGGATTGTAGATTTTGAATGCATACATTTATTAATCAAGAAGATGTAAAAAGTGTAAAAAAAACGCCTTACTTTTTATTTTAGTTTTTAGCCAAAACGTCTTTAGAGAAAAACGGGGCAATATTTAAGTTTTTCCAGTTTCCTTTTTTGGAGCACAAGGTAAGTTTTCATTTTTGTTATCCCAAGTTCAATAAAGATCATTTATTTACTGTGGGAAAGTCTAATTTTTGTTGCCTTTTATTTTTGTGGCAGAAATATGGAAGTCAAAGTAAATTCTGGAACGATGGAATGTTTTATTTTAGGTATGTACACACCCAAAAAACAAACATCAGCGAACAAACGTTTTTTTTTTAGTGTAGACAGTAAAAACGCGAACAAACGTTTGTTTGCTCTTGTTCATACATGTTCGAGTTAGGGTTGCCAGGTGTCCTGGATTTAGAAGGATGTCCTGGATTTGAGGCTTAAATTTAGCGTCCTTCGAAGACCTTTGGAAGGACGCCTAATGTCCTGGATTTCTTAAATGCCTAAATTTCAATTTATTTCTAAGCTTTGTAACAACAGCGCGCCCTATTTTGTTTAATGGAAACAACTCCGTTATATGAACACCACAGATCGCTCTTTAGTTAGGGTTTATGGAGCGCGCGGGTGCGTTTCTTCCACACTATGTACGGTATGTACACACCGAAAAAACAAACAAGAACAAACATCAGCGAACAACGTTTTTCAGTGTAGACAGTTAAAACGGTAAACAAACGTTTGTTTGTTCTTGTTCACACATGTTCCAGTGGACGTCGGTACATCAAAGAAAATTTGTGTTTTAATGGTCATCCATAACTATTTCAACTAGTCGAACAAGAGTAAACAAACATTTGGTTGCGCTTGTAGACAGAAAAAGCGAACAATAAACAAAAAACACATACAAAGAAAGTAAACAAGAACGAATGTTTGTTTTTGTTTCTTTTTTCGGTGTGTACATACCTAAAGAGAAATAAATTTTGTTCGTCGTCATCCATAACTTTTCCAACTGGTCAAACGAAAGTGAACAAATATTTGGTTGCGCTATGTAGACAAAATAACGCGAACAATAAACAAAGAACACATACAAACAAGGTGAACAAGAACGAATGTTTGTTCTTGTTTGTTTTTTCGGTGTGTACATACCTTAACGAAGATCTGAGTGAAGACGTTGTGATGGTACCACGTGGATTAGCAACTTTAATAGGTGTAAGCAAGATGAGAAAGGACAACCACCATGTGTTTCTACAAAAGCAATCCTCTCTGGAAATGCATAGGAAGTGTAGGCTGAAGTACTCCCCAATAAATAATGGCAAGCTGAATTATCCAAACAGTCACTTTCTTAAAGACTCGACAAAAAGATTTGACCTTCTCCAAAGCCCCAAGAGAAAAAAAGAACAAGCCAACAAAGCCCAGTCTTTGATTTTTGTTCCAATTTTCTGTTCTGTGAATCACCAGCTAATATAAATGATATTAATAAAATGATAAATAAATGATCTTTATGTAACTTTGAATAACAAAAATAAACCCTGACCTTGTGCTCCAAAAAAGAAAACTGGAAAAATTTAAATATTATTACGTTTTTCTCTAAAGATGTTTTCTCTGAAAACAAAAATAAAAAGTAAGGCAACTTTTTTTCACTTTTTACACTTTCTTCTTGATTAATAAAAGTATGCATTCAAAATTTACAATTCTATTTACATAGATTGTTTGTAAATAAAAGAGCAGAAAGTATTGAAGCCAATGTGGGTGCACGCGCTGTAGCAGACGGCTGTTCGATACTATACATGAACGTTACGCGCACGGAATAAAATAATAAATAACTTAATTATTTAGAGAAAGTTTAAAGGCAGAATTTTTTTGTCGTGCACTTATTAAAGTACTTTATGTAAATATATATTTATAAAAAGGTCGGAATGTGATCTTTAATACAATTGTAAAGCTCAAAAAATTTGAACACGAAGAGAAAGTAAGCATCAAAAAAATGTCGAGTTTGTATTGGGACAAGAATTTCCTCGATTTTCCGGAAAACTAAAAAATTTGGAAAAAAAAAGAAGAGTGCTATCGAGAAGGGGACAATCTAAGCATTTGAATGATGTGCATTGTTAGCCGATATGGTCCTTGAATATATATTAATTAGCGATAAACCCGAGCAATTTTAAAAACTCCGGAAATCAAAAATATTCGCCATAAGAAAAACACCTTGTTTATAAA
>JAHBCN010023450.1:0-2500 GCA_019359885.1 Listronotus oregonensis | reverse complement strand
TCGGAATGTGACTCTCTACCCCCTGTGATGGGCAACGTAGGCGAAAGAACGCGGACGGGCGGTGAAAAACAAGCGACTTGTTCGGGTATTTTAACTCCTGGACTTAGTGACACGGACATCAGTTTAGTAAGGACAACTGAAAGTGAGGTAACAATAAAATCAAAAATATCTACCTTGCTTTAGAAAACAAATGCCAGTAACAAGGACGTTATTTCTGTGGTTTTCCCCATAGAAAAACCTTTTGAACAAAAAAATAATATCCAAGCGTTTGGGGATGACATCAAGGTATCTCAGAAAGGGGATGAAAGAATCGAACCTAGTGTGAGGTCCAGTATTGAAGAGCAAACGTTTTGATTGATGGCAACTCAACAGCACAAGTCAAACCAGGGGGAGAAAGACACCGGGGGAGGTTACAGCTTTGAAAAATAAAAATACGATTGGGGAAATTCAAGAAAAAACCCTCTAGAGAAAAGAATATTATGATTTTTAAATTTTTTGGGAAAGCTTTAAAAAAACCACTAAAAGAATAAAATACAATAAAGAACATGTTTCAGAAATTTTGGAGAAGTTGGAGATTTTTCCATTTGCCCTGTTTTTGGGTTAAAGGGGGGGGAAGAGCAACCCAAACCCAACCTGTAAAAGTAATTTTGGTGACTCAAGTACAGTAACAAAGTGCCAAAAGAGACATAGGTTTAAATCAACCAACATTGATTTTAAGGCCGCCCTTAGAAATGCACAAGTTCATTAAGGAGCTGCATCAAAGTTGAATGAAAGGGGGGGTTTGGGGGGAAAACCCAAAATATATATCAAAGGGGGCTGTTGGAAAGATAATAGGTTTAATTTGATCCAAAAAAGATTAAACCCAGACGCTTGGCGGTGATCACTTGGCTTTTAACCCGAATGTGGGGGGTTTCGAACTAAACTAAAGGAAATATGTCATGCATGATGTCATCTTGTTACAGAAAGCTGGCTCACTTCGATATTATTGACACTAAAAATGTTTTAATTCCCCTAGAATTTACTGTAGAGACGAATAGTATTTCAAGTGATTAAAATCGTGGAGGTGTGATGGGATATTTATAGCTGTGTGATTTTTTTCATGTGTCATACCATTGGAAAACTCTAATGTGGAACATATTTTTTTTAAAGTTAAGGTTGGTCATATTAAGTATATTTTTTGGGTGTGTATACTTGTCACCCCGTTTAGTTTTGGGGGTTTATGAAAACCTATTCAGGTGTGAAATTGTTCTTAAAGAATATGAAAGATCACAAATTTTATAATTGGCGATTATAACCTTCCGGGCTGACATGGAATTGTGAAAATTTAATGGCTAAGAAAATTAAAAGTGATACTGAAACTATAATCTGTGATGAAATGTCTTATTTAAGTTTGTCAATATAACTTTTTTGCAATAATAGCAACTCAATATTAATTTATGCTTTTCTAGTCATTATTTAAATATTTCCCGGGGGGATCCATGGTATGGTATGTGATAATTATTTACTTTAGGGAAGTAAATGTAAAAAAGGTGTATTTTTTAAAAAAAAATAAATAAATAAATAAATAAAGACTATAGTGGAAGAAGTAAAACACCCCAAAAATGGGAAAAAAAATTTTTTATGAAAACAGTTCATCCTCACTTTATTATGTCAATTATTTAAATTTTGTTTAAACAACGACTATATAGTATTTCGACATAGTTAACTACATTTTTTTTTTAAATTAATTGTTTATTTAGCAAAAAATTTTTGCTAATCAATAATTTAATAGACAAAAAAAATATAGTTAAAAAAATTACAATATTGCTTAGAGTTATCGAAACTAAAAAATTTGGGGACTCACGAAACATTAAAAACCCTTTAAAAATGTAAGTCACGATTGTAAGAAAATTTAAAAAAAAAAAGAACAACTAACAAAAGAAACAGTTTAAGAATATGTCATGTCATAAAAAAACATTAAAAGTCAAAAGCACATAAAATTACTAAATAATTAATATAATAAAATACAAAAAAAACACAAAAAAATAAAAAAAAAAGCAAAAAACACTGAACATACATGTTACAAAAGTTGACTCTTTCAGGGGATATGTTAATTGTGCTTTAAAAGGGGGGAAGGGGGGAAATTACATTTTTCAATTTAAGGAACTTATTAAACATGATCAACCCAAAAAAAAAAGGAATTTTTACACATTTTTTTTTTTTTGGCAAAAAAAATTTCTTTCTTGTCTTACATTTTGGGTGTATATCAATTATTAAAAATAAAAACAGCATTACCCAGTTTAATTTTTTATACAAAAATTAAATACAAAATTAAAAAAAAATTTAAACTAACCATTGTAAGCACTGATGCATTAGCCTAACGGGTATATTTACGACAGAATATCAGTCTTATTGCACTATTTTGTAATTTTTGCAATCTATTTATTTCATTTTATTTAGCATATATAAAATAGTTGTACAATAATTAAAATGTGGTAGTTTTTATTGTTTGGGAAAATTT
>JAHBCN010023449.1:0-12567 GCA_019359885.1 Listronotus oregonensis | reverse complement strand
GTACAAAAATTTTTTGGGTTTAAAAATAAAATTATTCTTTATTTTTTTCTTTTATTAAAAATATTTATATACCTTTTTATCTAGACAAGTTACTACAACTGACCACAACTAACCACAATAGGCAAATAATCCACTAAAATTATTATTTTATATTAAATCTTTTTCCGTGGGAAAAAAAAACTTTAAAGAGATAGACTTTAGGTTCCCCCAAATCAATTATTTTTTAAAAAAAAGTTTCATTAAAAAAGAGTTAGTTTTAAATATCCTTCAAAATACAAAAATTATTAAACAATTCTTAAAATCTTATAAATTAATTAGGTATATTTTTTAAAATTTCCCGTAGTATCTCTAACAAATTACAAATAAGATCAAAAAGGAAAAAAAATTACCTTTTTTTAAAAAAATTTTTTAAGTTTTTTTGACCTAAAGAAAAATGTTAAATTTTTTTTCTAAAAATAGTAATTGGAAAGTTTTTTAGGAAAAAATATTAAAGGAAATAGTCAGTCTCTGCTTAATAATTTTAAGTTACTTAACGCAAAATGATTTTTTTAAATTTTTAAAAGAATAAAAAATTTAAAAAAAAAAAAATTTTTTTATTTAAAAAATTTAAAAAGTCTTACCCTAAAATTTTTTAGTGTTTTTATTACTTGTCCATATAAAAATTAGCAAACAAATTCAAAAAATTATAATTTTTTAAAAGAAAATGACTTGTGAGAAAAAAAAATAATAATAAAATAGGTTTAAGTTACCCCAAAATCAAAATATTTTTCTAAAATTGTTTATTTTTAATGAGGGTTAGGAAATCAATTCTAAAAACCTAATAAATGAATGGGGGGTACTAAATTAATCTTTTATCAAAAAAATTGATTAAAATACTTATAATTTTATTAAAAAACCAAATTTTTTTGCTTTTCCGATTATTTTTATTAAAAAAAATAAAAAAATTGTTTAAAAAAAAAAAAATTGCAAAAATTCCCTGAAAAAAACCCTTTTTTTTTCCCCTTTTGTACAAAAATTTTTTGGTTAAAATCAAATTATTCTTTTTTTTTTCGTTTTTTTAAAAAATATTTATATCCCTTTTTATCTGGGCAAGTTACTACAACTGACCACAACTAACCACAATAGGCAAATAATCCACTAAAATTATTATTTTATATTCAAATCTATTTCGTGGGAACAAAAACAATAAGAGATAGACTTTAGGTTAGCCCAAATCAATTATTTTTAAAAAGTTTCACTTTAGAAGAGAGTTAGTTTTAAATATCCTTCATAATACAAAAATTATTAAACAATTCTTAAAATCTTATAAATTAATTAGGTATACTTTTTAAAATTTACCGTAGTATCTCTAACAAATTACGAAATAAGATCAGAAAGGCAAAAATTAATTTTTTTAATAAATTTTTAAGTTTTCTTGACCTAAATGAAAATGTTAGAATTTTTTCTAAAAATAGTAATTGGAAAGGGGCATGAGAAGTTAAAAGATATATTCAAGGAAATAGTCAGTCTCTGCTTAATAATTTTAAGTTACTTAACCCAAAATGCTTTGTTTAAATTGAAAAAAAAAAATAAAAAAACATAGTTACAAATTTTAGTTTTAACCCATAAACAATTCAAGAAAATTATAATTTTTTAACAGCAAGTGACTTGTGAGAACAAAAAATAATAATAAATAGTGTTTAAGTTATCCAAAATCAAAATATTTTTCTAAAATTGTTTACTTTTAATGATGGTTAGTTAGAAATCAATTCTAAAAACCTAATAAATGAATAAAGGATACTAAATTAATCTTTTTATCTAAAAAATTGATTAAAATACTTATAATTTTATTAAAAAGAATCTAATTTTTGCTTTTCCGATTATATTTATTAAGAAAATAAAACAAATTGTTTAAAACAAAAAAAAAACTGCAAAAATTACATGAATACAATCTTTTTTTTTCCCTTTTGTAAAGAAATTTTTGGTTAAAATCAAATTATTCTTTATTTTTCGTCTTATTAAAAATATTTATATACCTTTTTATCTAGACAAGTTACTACAACTGACCACAACTAACCACAATAGGCAAATAATCCACTAAAATTATTATTTTATATTCAAATCTATTTCGTGGGAACAAAAACAATAAGAGATAGACTTTAGGTTAGCCCAAATCAATTATTTTTAAAAAAGTCTCATTTTAGAAGAGAGTTAGTTTTAAATATCCTTCATAATACAAAAATTATTAAACAATTCTTAAAATCTTATAAATTAATTAGTATACTTTTTAAAATTTACCGTAGTATCTCTAACAAATTACGAAATAAGATCAGAAAGGCAAAAATTAACTTTTTTAAAAATTTTAAGTTTTCTTGACCTAAATGAAAAATGTTAGAATTTTTTTCTAAAAATAGTAATTGGAAAGGGGGCATGAGTTAAGTTAAAAGATATATTCAAGGAAATAGTCAGTCTCTGCTTAATAATTTTAAGTTATTAACCCAAAATGCTTTGTTTAAATTGAAAAAATAATAAATTAAAAAAATACTATTTAAAAATTAAAGTCTTTTCCTAGAATTTTTAGTGTTTTTATTACTTGCCATATAAAAATTACAAACAATTCAAGAAAATTATAATTTTTTAAAAGCAAGTGACTTGTGAGAACGAAAAATAATAATAAATAGTGTTTAAGTTATCCAAAATCAAAATATTTTTCTAAAATTGTTTACTTTTAATGATGGTTAGTTAGAAATCAATTCTAAAAACCTAATAAATGAATAAAGGATACTAAATTAATCTTTTTATCTAAAAAAATTGATTAAAATACTTATAATTTTATTAAAAAGAATCTAATTTTGCTTTTCCGAATTATATTTATTAAGAAAATAAAACAAATTGTTTAAAAAAAAAAAAATTGCCAAAATTACATGAATAAAACTTTTTTCCCCTTTTGTACAGAAATTTTTGGTTAAAATCAAAGTTATTCTTTATTTTTCGTCTTATTAAAAATATTTATATACCTTTTATCTAGACAAGTTACTACAACTGACCACAACTAACCACAATAGGCAAATAATCCACTAAATTATTATTTTATATTCAAATCTATTTCGTGGGAACAAAAAACAATAAGAGATAGACTTTAGGTTAGCCCAAATCAATTTATTTTTTAAAAAGTTTTTTTTTTTTTTTTTTTTTTTTTTTTTTTTTTTTTTTTTTTTTTTTTTTTTTTTTTTTTTTTTTTTTTTTTTTTTTTTTTTTTTTTTTTTTTTTTTTTTTTTTTTTTTTTTTTTTTTTTTTTTTTTTTTTTTTTTTTTTTTTTTTTTTTTTTTTTTTTTTTTTTTTTTTTTTTTTTTTTTTTTTTTTTTTTCATTTAGAAGAGTTATTTAAATATCCTTCATAATAAAAAATTATTAAACAATTCTTAAAATCTTATAAATTAATTAGTATATTTTTAAAATTATCTGTAGTATCTCTAACAAATTAAAATAAATCAGAAAGGAAAAATTAATTTTTTTAAAAAAATTTTAAGTTTTCTTAACTAAATGAAAAATGTTAGAAATTTTTTTAAAAATAAATAATTGGTTGCATGAGTTAAGTTAAAAATATAAAAAATAGTCAGTCTCTGCTTAATAATTTTAAGTTACTTAACCCAAAATGTTTGTTTAAATTATAAAAATAATAAATTAAAAAAAATTACTTTTAAAAAATTAAAAGTTTATCCTAGAATTTTTAGTTATTACTTGCCCATATAAAATTACAAACAATTAAGAAAATTATAATTTTTTTAAAAAAGTGATTTTAGAACAAAAATAATAATAAATAGTGTTTAATTATCCAAAATCAAAATATTTTTCTAAAATTGTTTATTTTAAAATGATGGTTAGAGAAATCAATTCTAAAACCATAAATGAATAAAGGATACTAATTAATCTTTTTATCAAAAAAAATTGATTAAAATACTTATAATTTTATTAAAAAGAATCTAATTTTTTTTCCGATTATATTTATTAAAAAATAAAACAAATTGTTTAAAAAAAAAAAAAAAATTGAAAATTACATGAAAAAAATTTTTTTCCCTTTTGTAAAAAAATTTTTGGTTAAAATCAAATTATTCTTTTATTTTTGGGCTTATTAAAAATATTTATATACCTTTTTATCTAGACAAGTTACTAAAACTGACCACAACTAACCACAATAGGCAAATAATCCACTAAAATTATTATTTTATATTCAAATCTATTTCGTGGGAACAAAAACAATAAGAGATAGACTTTAGGTTAGCCCAAATCAATTATTTTTAAAAAAGTTTCACTTTAAAAGAGAGTTAGTTTTAAATATCCTTCATAGTACAAAAATTATTAAACAATTCTTAAAATCTTATAAATTAATTAGGTATACTTTTTAAAATTTACCGTAGTATCTCTAACAAATTACGAAATAAGATCAGAAAGGCAAAAATTGACTTTTTTTTAATAAATTTTTAAGTTTTCTTGACCTAAATGAAAAATGTTAGATTTTTTTTCTAAAAATTATAATTGGAAAGGGTGCATGAGAAGTTAAAAGATATATTCAAGGAAATAGTCAGTCTCTGCTTAATGATTATTAGTTACTTAACCCAAAATGCTTTGTTTAAATTGAAAAGAATAATAGACATAGTTACAACATTTAAAAATTAGCAAACAATTCAAGAAAATTATAATTTTTTAACAGCAAGTGACTTGTGAGAACAAAAAATAATAATAAATAGTGTTTAAGTTATCCAAAATCAAAATATTTTTCTAAAATTGTTTACTTTTAATGATGGTTAGTTAGAAATCAATTCTAAAAACCTAATAAATGAATAAAGGATAATAAATTAATCTTTTTATCTAAAAAAATTGATTAAAATACTTATAATTTTATTAAAAAGAATCTAATTTTTGCTTTTCCGATTATATTTTTTAAAAGAAAATAAAAAAATTGTTTAAAACAAAAAAAATTTGCAAACATTAAATGAATAAAACCTTTTTTCCCTTTTGTACAGAAATTTTTGGTTAAAATCAAATTATTCTTTATTTTTCGTCTTATTAAAAATATTTATATACCTTTTATCTAGACAAGTTACTACAACTGACCACAACTAACCACAATAGGCAAATAATCCACTAAAATTATTATTTTATATTCAAATCTATTTCGTGGGAACAAAAAACAATAAGAGATAGACTTTAGGTTAGCCCAAATCAATTATTTTTTAAAAAAGTTTCACTTTAGAAGAGAGTTAGTTTTAAATATCCTTCATAATACAAAAATTATTAAACAATTCTTAAAATCTTATAAATTAATTAGGTATACTTTTTAAAATTTACCGTAGTATCTCTAACAAATTATGAAATAAAATCAGAAAGGCAAAAATTAACTTTTTTTTAATAAATTTTTAAGTTTTCTTGACCTAAATAAAAAATGTTAGAATTTTTTTCTAAAAATAGTAAATGGAAAGGGGGCATGAGAAGTTAAAAGATATATTCAAGGAAATAGTCAGTCTCTGCTTAATAATTTTAAGTTACTTAACCCAAATTGCTTTGTTTAAATTGATAAAAATAATAAATTAAAAAAAAAATTACTTATTTAAAAATTAAAGTCTTATCCTAGAATTTTTAGTGTTTTATTACTTGCCCATATAAAATTAGCAAACAATTCAAGAAAATTATAATTTTTTAACAGCAAGTGACTTGTGAGAACAAAAAATAATAATAAATAGTGTTTAAGTTATCCAAAATCAAAATATTTTTCTAAAATTGTTTACTTTTAATGATGGTTAGTTAGAAATCAATTCTAAAAACCTAATAAATGAATAAAGGATACTAAATTAATCTTTTTATCTAAAAAAATTGATTAAAATACTTATAATTTTTTTAAAAAGAATCTAATTTTTGCTTTTCCGATTATATTTATTAAGAAAATAAAACAAATTGTTTAAAACAAAAAAAAAATTACATGAATAAAACCTTTTTTTTCCCTTTTGTACAGAAATTTTTGGTTAAAATCAAATTATTCTTTATTTTTCGTCTTATAAAAAATATTTATATACCTTTTTATCTAGACAAGTTACTACAACTGACCACAACTAACCACAATAGGCAAATAATCCACTAAAATTATTATTTTATATTCAAATCTATTTCGTGAGAACAAAAAACCAATGAGAGATAGACTTTAGGTTAGCCCAGATCAATTATTTTTTAAGAAAGTTTCACTTTAGAAGAGAGTAAGTTTTAAATATCCTTCATAATACAAAAATTATTAAACAATTCTTAAAATCTTATAAATTAATTAGGTATACTTTTTAAAATTTACCGTAGTATCTCTAACAAATTACAAAATAAGATCAGAAAGGCAAAAATTAACTTTTTTTAAATAAATTTTTAAGTTTTCTTGACCTAAATGAAAAATGTTAGAATTTTTTTCTAAAAATAGTAATTGGAAAGGGTGCATGAGAAGTTAAAAGATATATTCAAGGAAATAGTCATTCCCTGCTTAATAATTTTAAGTTACTTAAACCAAAATGCTTTGTTTAAATTGAAAAGAATAATAAATTTAAAAAAAAATACTTATTTAAAAAATTAAAGTCTTATCCTAGAATTTTTAGTGTTTTTATTACTTGTCCATATAAAAATTAGCAAACAATTCAAGAAAATTATAATTTTTTAACAGCAAGTGACTTGTGAGAACAAAAAATAATACTTTTTTAAAGGTCGTGACTTTTATACCCTTGTACATCGATTTAAAAATTAACAAACTGAATTTCTTTTTTAATTTTACATAAAAAATACATATCTTCTAAAGTCGCTAAAAGCACTCAATTTCGAGATTATCTTTATTTATGTTAATAACATTGTTAAAATTGATAAAAAATAATTAAAAAAAGAAAACGAAATAAGATACATTTTAAAAATCCTGTATCTCAGTTGATATATGTGTTAGAATAAGATAATATTGGCTAAATCTCATTGTTTTGTCTCGAGAAATATAGTTAATTAAGATCTAACGAGTTTTAATTATATAAAAAAGTTGCGCCATTTAAAAAACTGAAAGATAATAAAACTAGCGCTCCCTACCAACAACATGAAAACTATAAAATCTTTTAAATTGCTCTTTTTAAAATCCTTAAAAAATGAAAAACCAGATAAAACTTTAACACTCTGTCTCTCAGTTGCTATTAGTTTTAGGATAAGACAAGTTGGCATAAATCACATTATTTTGACTTAAAGACTCTACTATTGCCCTTTTAATTGTATACATGTTAACTTTGAGGGAAATTGAAGTCTCTCATTAATTAAGCACCAGCTTAAAATATGGACATAAAAATAATATGCATTTTGCGATTTTGTCGATACGAGCACGATATAACGAACAACATTAATTATTTCATTTTTTTATTTCTCACACTTTTTCTTTTCTCTCTGCGCACAGTTCTAAAGGTAGGTGTAGAGGTGTAGAGGATACTAATTTTTATTATATTGTACCTGATTTTTACCATTTTGGTAATACAAAAATTATATTAGGCTAAGTTTTGTTTTTTAACTTCATAAGCAGTTTATAATTAATAAAATATTTTAACAAAATGTAGGGACCAAAAAGAATACAAGACGTAAATGAATAAGTATCTGTCAGCGAATCGATAGATACTTGTTTATTTCGTTCATTTTATTGCAACTTTAAAAGTGTGTAATATAAAACACATAGTTTCCAAAATAGCTGAAATATCAAGATACCTTTAAAAATTATATTGAATATTTCACTCACGTATAAATTTTCCCATAAGACACGTTAAAAATAAAAAAAATTCAGCGAAAATTTCACGTTGCCTAGACAACGTGATAATTTCCACTTAATTACAAACACAGAACAATCGAACCTGTTTGTTTGTATTGTCAATTATAATCGTCAAAATCAGTCAAAATGAGTTGATTTGGTCATGTACACGATGAAGAAATAGATAAAGTAATAAAAAAAAACGATTTCAGTGGATAGTTTTAATTATGTTGCATAACAATTAAGAATTTTTAAAAATCCTTCTTCTAACTCGTAGAATTATAAATAACAAGCTTTATAAATATTATCGGTAATTTTAAATGGATTACAGAAACTTTCATAAAATTATTATAATAAAAGAGTTTTTTTTGTACTTTCTAAATTAAATGTTGACAGAGCTTTTGCACCCAAATTAAAAAAATTCCCATTTCGAAATAAAAGTCTTATAAATGAATCGGGAATAAAAAGAAGCATTTTGGTTATAAAATCAAAAATCTAACATTTAATAAAAAAAAAATTAAAGAAATGCTAGTTGTCAGGTTAACGTACTAAACCCAAAAATAAAAATGTTTCTTCATAAGTCTAAAAGTTTTTTATTTTTTTTATACTTGGCTTAAAAGTTACTCGAAATATACAAACATTGTGTTTGTAATATATCTACATATATCTTTGCCACCTCGAAATATGTGGCAACATTGCCTGAGGTGTGTAACAGCTTATATATAACGCTGAGGTAACTTCGCATTTAACTTTACCTGCGATATATATATATAAATTAAAAATTTTAATTTTTTTCCCCTCTGTAGAAAAACGCAATCAATGGGCTCCCCTTATGATATATACATTGAATTTATTTTGGAAAACCGCTGGGTTATAGGTGAGGTTAGTCCGTCATTTACGACACTGAGGTGACAGCTCAACACCTATATCACATATATATATATTATATATATATATATATATATATATATATATATATATATATATATATATATATATATATATATATATATATATATATATATATATATATATATATATATATATATATATATATATATTTTATTTTTATTTATATTTTTTTTTTTTTTTTTTGTTTTTTTGTTTTTGTATATAGGTTGAATTAAACCCTTTTTTTCCTAGAGATACAATCAAAAAGTTGGAGGTAAAAAAAATTTAAAAATAAAAAATTGCACGGCTTTTTAGGATCGTCCCCACATCTTTTACTTTTTAAAAATTTTTTTTGTTGGGGGAAAAATCAACATCAAATAGAAATTGAAATAGTCAAAGAAAATCAAGTTCTTCATGGGTGTGTATTTTGGGGTTTTTGGGGATATTTTTTTAAAAAAAAGCAATGACACTTCAGATATGGCCCCCCCAAAAAACCCGCACAGGTGGTCGTTTAAAACCCCCCAAAGAATATCGCGATGGCTTCCCCCGGGAATTACTTTAAAGTGCAATCGGGGGATAAGGAAATGACAATTTGTACTGAAGATCCAAACAGAAAAACTTCCGTGAAAAAAAAAGCTGCAGTTTGGGGAACTTTTTTCCATAGGTAGCACCTATATTTTTGGCGGAGTTTCTAAGTGTGGGGGTTTATACCCACTTTGTCAGAAAAGTTTTTTTAAAAGAACTACAGAGAGAGATGAGTAAGGTAAAAAATTTTTTAAATGTTTTTTTTTAAAAAAACTTAGAAGATGAAAAACCCCCAATTTTTTAAAAAACATGTAAAGTTTTTTTTTTTCATATTTACAAAATTTTTTTTTCTTTTTTGTAGGTGTGGCAAGCCCCCTTTGGGGAAAATTTTGAAGGAAGCTGGAAATGAGGAAAGAGAAGCGGCAATAAAAGCTGGCAACATAGATTCTGAAGGAACTGCATGTATTACAAATCTAGATGGGGGGCTGGTCCAAAAAGTTATGGACATTTTTTATAATGCTTTGGGGGGGGCCCAAAACCGAAACTATTCCCCGGGAAAAAGAGCCCACCAGGGAGGGAAGTTTGGGGAGGGGCCCCAGGGTTTTGAAAAGGGGGTTAGATAGCACCTTTGCCCCCTTTCCCAACCCGGGGGTTTCCCAGGTACCGCAAAACACGGGCCCCCAAAATTTCCAAAAAAAGTTTTTTGATTCAATAGAAAAAAAAAATTTTTGGGGAAATTTTTTAATTTTGAATAAAACCCCCAAATTTGTTTTTTTTCTTTTTAAAATTAAAACCTTTTTAAAAAAATAGTTACATAATGCCAGACACTTTTTCCACATTTAATGTCATGCCCCCCTAGTGTGTGTGTGTTAGTGTGTTATGATCTTCCCGAATTTCTCTAATACACTCTGGCATTTTTGTAAAGTATTCCAGAAGATCCATTAACCTTTTCAACATTTTTTTTTTTATAAATTTTAAAAAAACATTCCATTTTGATCAGATTTTTTTTTCCTATTAAAAGATTACCTTGATTCAAAGAAGAAATTTTTGAAAATTTTTAAAAAATTTTGCAAACCAACATACTAACTGAAAAATATAAAAACGTGGTTACAATAACAAAGCACATGGATTGGTATACCAAAAAAAATTTTTTTCTGACTAAATGTGCAAAAAGGGGCCGGACTTTTTACAAGATCACTGATCGATAGCGCAGAGTGCAACAGTGACTCCCCCGACGATCCCCTTTCCCCCTAAAAATTATTACTGTCCATATAGCGAAATCTCACTCTAGTCCGTGCAACATTTATATAGGTATATGCCAAATTAAATCCCAGAAAAAGTTTTAAGTTATTTTGTAACTTTTTTTAAAAAAATGTAATTAAGACGCTATTAAGATCTCCCCCGTTTTAATTTTTTAAATTTTTAAAAAAATTTTGGGGAAAAATTTTTTCCAATCAAAAATTTTTTGGATATTTTTGGGGAGATTTTTAACGCAGTACCCGGTGTACCCAGGTTGGCCAAAAAATACAGTCGATAACTTATTGCTTATCTATCCCATCGGTACCACTATAAAAACTTCTACCTGAATCAATTAACATTTTATGAAACATGGATCATGAGCCCCCGCCTGTGTAGAAATCAAACTACAAAAAAAGGGGGGGATTGTACCATGTTGAAATCAAAAAAAAAAACTAAATAGGCAGAATTTTTTTTTTTTTTTTAAAAATTTTAAAATAGGGGAAAAAATAAAATTTTTTTTTTTCCCGGGGAAAAAAAAAAGTCATTTTTAAAAAAAATAAGGTTTTAAGAATACTTTGGGGGGTAAAAGTATCAATTTTCTGAAAATATTGTTTTAGATGTTTTTTATTGCCTATGGTTGGGGAAAAAATTTATAAACTACTTTATATGACTTTTTTTAAAAAAACTTTTTCGATTATCGGGATTGTCTAAACTTTTTTTTTGCTCAAAGATACTATGAGAGCCGGGACTCGTGAAAAAAAATCAAAAAGAAAACCCTATTTTAGTAGACCACTTCTGTATTTTTAAAACTAGGATTTTTAAACTTTTTTTGTTATATAAAATTTTTTTTTTTTTTTTTTCCTACTGACTATTTCCTTGCAAAAAAAAAAAATTTATTTTATATGTAATGTTTTTTTGGGGGGTAAACAGTATTTATGAAATCACCTTTTAGGCTGTACTAATAGGAAAACACACTGGCAAAAACCCCCCAAATTTTTTTAGAAACAAAAATTGCTGTATTTTGCAATCGAAAGCAGTAATGTAGCAGCAAAAAACACCTTTTTTTTTTGGGGGAAAAGGATTTTCGCCTCCAGGAAAAGATATTTGGTTTTAAAAGGGTTTTTAAAAATAGGTGTTTGGGGGATGGCTAAAAAAAAAAATTTTTGGGAAGGGGTTTAAAAGTTTTTCAAAGAATTTGGGGGGGAAAAAATTTTTTCCCCCGGTGGGTAAATTTTAGTTTATTTGTAAAATAAAGTGACTGAATCAATTTTTTTTTAAACACAGTGCCCCCTTTATTATTTTTTTTTAATAGTATATATAAGAAACTTTTTTTAAAAAATAAGACATAATATTTTGTTACAAAAAATTAACTATAAGTGGAAGATGCCCCCTGCAGAATCTCCTACAAACAGACAATTTAATTTTGGGAAATTTTTTCTTAGTTGATTTTTCGAATTAGCCCCCGGCCCCCAAAAACTTGCAAAGTAACGTAAAAAGGGGGGGCTTTTTAGTTTTAAACAGATAAAAAAAAAGTGTTTTCTTTTTTCGGCCAAAATACAGCCCCATATATATATATATAAAATATAAAAATATAAAATAAAATATATATATAAAATATATAAAATATATATATTTTAAAATAAAAATATATATAAAAAATATTTTTATTTTTAAAAATATATATAAAATATATATATATAAAATAAAATTTTTATTTTTATTAAAATATATTAAAATTTTTAAAAATATCCCTATAAAGAAAATGAAACCAAGTTGTTTTTATCAAATCCCCCTTTTTAAATTATTGAAAAAGGATTGGTGGCCTGGATTTAGTAATGAAACCCTTTTCTGTTTTGGGCAAGCTTTTGGGGGTTTATTATTTTCTCCCCTTTTCCCCCGGACTAATTAAAAAAAAAATTTTTTACAATTAGAAAAAAAAAAACCCAAAAACCTTAAAAAAATTGAACTCACCAAAGTGGGTTGCTTGGAAAAAAAACAATATCCATGCGGATAATCAAGATTTATCTCCATATGTATGTTAAAAAAACCCCCCTTTGGGGAAAAATTCATTTAAAACTTTAAAAAAAAACCCCCAAAGGGAACACGCGGAAAAGCGCGGTTAAAAATTCTGACAGAAGT
>JAHBCN010023448.1:0-12630 GCA_019359885.1 Listronotus oregonensis | reverse complement strand
GTTCAAAACAAATTTTTAAAAAAAAGAAGTGTCAATGACCAGTATAACCGAGTTAAATTTTTTTAAGTAATATTTAAATTGTTTATAATAATTAAAAAATAATTTGGCCCATTTAATAGTAAAATTTAAAACTTAAACCCATTAGATGACATACAATTAATAAATCTGAAGAAAAAATTTTAGTTTCAGTTTCAGATATATTAATTGATTCTCGCCAATTCCATTTTAATTGGAGGATTCATGAACACCCATCTGGTTTTTCGATTCCTAAAGTCCTTCAATATTATCATTAAAAATAAGCTGAGACGCGGATTTAAATTAAAAAAAAAAAAATTATAATTTTTAAAAACTAAAAAACTCATTATCTATAATTTTTTACCTACCCTAGATAAAAAAGCATGATCCGATAAGAATTCGAAAAGATATGGCTATTTGCCCGGCCTGCTGATTTAAACCCCGATTTCCGTTTTTGACTCGGCATGTCAGTCCGAGAGCATTACCCCCACCACTACCTCCCTGGCGCCGACTTTAAACACATCTTTTAGCAAAAAAAAACAAAATAACAATTTTTTTATTATGCGGTATATTAAGTTTAATAATTATACTTTGAATGCCGCCCAAAAATATTTTTAATTATTATAAACAATTTAAATATTATTTTAAAAAAAATTTGGAAATTGGTACCTACTGGTCATAGAACTTTTTTTTTTATATTTGTTTTGCCAGCTTTTCATATTTTTGGCTGAAAATTCTTTACTTAAGCGGGGGCGCTTCGGCTCCAATTGTTTATTAACAAAAAAGTATTTTTTCAAGGCTCAAAACGAAGGACTGAATATTATTTTTTTTATTTTGTTGATCTAAATTGGTAAAATATAAGTCTCGAAAAAGCAAAAGACAGTTTGTAATACCTAAAATATTTATAAACAAAAAAGATATAGCCTACTAGATTAGGGCTCTAAAATCAGTAAAACTCAATTATCTTAGCAACAAATGATCCGACCATGCTTTAGAACTCTTATTTAATTAAGAATTAAAAAACCGATGTTTTGCAATGACAGAAATAGATAAAAAAATATTTTTGCAATAATAATCAAAATTTCAAAAATGGCTATTTTTAGCGGTTTTTTTTGCATTTTTTTATAATCAAATGGACCAAATCAATTTTAGCCGGGCTTAAATTATAGGTTTTTTTAATACCTAAAAAAACATTTTGAACGTATTCCTCTAAAATTAACAATGGCGCTTGCAGAAGTTTTTAGCACTTTTAACCCTCCACCCTCACCTCTGCACACGTTTTTCAAATCTAAAACTATATAATCATATTCAGGTAATCACCCTCTACAACTTCTAACACCTTTCAACCTGTTACAAATCAAAGTCATGAAAATTACCAACAGACTGGTCTTTCACCCATAAATCATAAGTTGTGCAGTTTGCTATCGGAGAAAAGAAGTCTAGAAGGAATCGGCGCATGAGTACCGAAGACTATTCCACCTTAATTTTTTATACGATCCTCTTTAAATTGCCCTACTGATGATATAAATGCATGTTGCCGTGGCGCCACCCGGCCCATTGTTTAAACCGAAATTGTTATTTTTTAACCGGACAAATTTTTTTAATATTTTCTATTAAAATACAAATGAAAAAGGTTTCATGACTTTTTACAATAAAGTTAATATTTTTGGAATACGAATTTTTAAACGTTCAAAAAATCCCAAATTTGGGTACTTTGACCCATGAAAATAATAATTAGAAAATAAAACATAAAAAATATATATTTTTTTACTCTTTATACTAGTTAATAACATCCCAATTGAGTTTTAAAAAAAAAAATGTTTATACAGGTTTTTTAATTGATCAAGACGCTCGTAAGTATGCGTCCCTTACCTTTAAGTATGGTCTCTCTGACTCATACGCTGCATCTGCCTCTCTGAGTCCTGAATCATACAGGCGGCTAGCGCCACGGATTCCACTTTGGCTTTTACATTGTACGCATGCGTTACATTTTGGCGGGATGTTTAATTACTTAAATAGCAAAAGTTAATTTATATAACTTGGAGAGTGTTAAAGAAGTAATGGTTAATAGTTGGTTATAAGTTGATGAAACCTTGTGTACAGGGTGTTTTAAATAGTTGCTCATCATTGGGATTTCGGAAACGATAAGAGATAGAGGAGAAGTTTAAATTCGGCAAAGTTGCGGCTTGTTAGAATTTCAATCCGACGTTTCGTCTGTATAAAGGCCCATCATCATCACCTTTTTTTAAATTCAAATTCGGCCTGGATATTTTTTACAGGTTAGAGAGCATTTTTGATTGCCTTTTTATAATATAATATATACTGTTCCACTTCTTGTGATCACTTTTATATTTAAGGTAGTTGCCATAAGGAAAATGTGGGTATATCAGGTTTGAGACAATTATATTTTGCATGATCTTTTATGTTACAAAAAGACCTTAAATACGAAAATAATCACAAGTGGTGCGTACACAAAAAAATAATACAAAACGCTTCTAAAACCTGTGGAGAAAAACCAGGTCCGTATTTGAATAAGTTGATGGGCTCAGACAGATGAAAAGTTGGATTGAAATTTTGACTTGTAGAGGAGGAAAATCTTCAATAAAAAAGGATATTTATTTATGCTTTAGCTTTTTAAAAAAAGCTAAAGCAGAAAAAAATAAATATAGAAAAGCTAAACTTCGCTTTTTTCGGAACGACACGGAATTTTTTAAATTTTTGTACAGCATCTTACTAGGCACTAATATATGCGCAACTTTGCAGAATCTAAACTTCCCCTCTATTTTTCACCGTTTTCGAAATCCCAATTATAATAAACAAATTTAAAACAGCCCGTACATGGAGATAGGTTAGTGACGATTTTTTAATTAAGGCATACTATGGGTTTGGGGTAGAGAAAACATTCTTTAAGCTGAAAAAATATTTTATTCCAATGTGTGTAACAGATTTAATGCCATTTGATTAACTTCTTGACTATCTGGTTTGGTTATCCATCTTTTTGGCACCTACACGTCTTTTTTTGGTCTTAAACAGCCGTCGTTGTTGGGAAATCTTCTTGTTATGGGGAACATTTTTAGTTCCCTTACAAATGTCTTTATTTTTTAAATTCCTGAATGCTGTTAAAGTGAACACAAGAGGAGCTAATGCTTTTTTTGCTAGGTCTAACTCTTCAGAACACTCAAGGCTGTTGATAGTTTCCAACAATTCCAGTTTAAATTTCTCTCTATCTCTTGTAAAATTATCATTTTCATTTACTTTTGATTTAGACAGTGCCTTCATGATTGTTCCTTCTTCTTTGGATCAACGCTTTCGTTAATTGTTAAATAGGGCTTGTTATCTACAAAAATATTACTTTGTAAACAAATAAAACTGGAAATGAAATTGGTAGGAAGTTTACATGTGCAGGGTGATTGTAGCACATTACTAACTAAAGTAGAGCTACAATTGGTACAACCAACAAATTACCAACTTTTTTACCATATCTTTTACTATGTACTACCCTGCCCTTCTTAATTGAAGTTTATACAACAAGTGTGTAAAATCATAGTTTTTTTACGAATACGAAAAAAAGTGGCTTTACACACGCCTTGGGCGACAAACGCCCTATTCGTAAACAAAGTATCACTTTACACACTTATTGCATAAATAACTTTTTTTTACTACTAACACTGATATATTTTACCATATTTGATTTGATTAGATTTTAACATTAGTCATTTCCCACTCATTTGTCAAATATTTTGAAATATCCAATAGTAGCCCTGGAGTTTATTTGTCAAACTGACAAAGTACCACTCATTGATTCTCTAACCTCGTCCAAAATTTGTTCAAATGGAATTTTAGCTTCTATTCGCACTGCCAATGTATGTCTCTCTATCTCATCCAAATTTAGGTGACCCAAATCGGTGGATGACCTACATGCATTTTAACATATTGAATTTCAATTATTCCATCAATTTCTTTAACAGAAATTTCTGAAGGGCGGGCCATCAATTTTTTTGAGCCTTGTGTTTTTAAATGTCGCAAATGCTTTCCTTTACTTTTATAAAAACCTAATCGATGGCATTTATACTTTGTACTAGTACTTTTTTTATTTTTGTCTGTTCCGTGTGCATTTACAAATAATTCATTTGTTTTGTTTTCTACTTTCTTTTTCCAAATCTTAAATTCTTCTAGGCTATTAAAACATAGCTGTTCTGTTATTATATCAATATCATGTCTTGTTCGAAAATGTTTAAACAAATCGGCTTTGGTAAAATATTCTGCATCAGATTCTTTCTTGCACAAAATGCACTGTAAACAACTGGATTTTTTTCTTCATGTATTTTTTTATGATATTGAAAATGCCGTAGGTGTGTAAAATGTTTTTGACATTTATTACATTCATATGGGTATTTCTTTGGTTTCATAAGTTGATTTAATTTGCCTAAAACAGGAAATTACAAATAATAATGCCTAAACATCAACTAAAATAACTTTTGTTACCTTTATGATACTTTTTGACATGTTGGGTTAGATTAGAATATTTTACAAACGTTTTATTACATTCATTGCACACTGCGGCAATTTTAAAAGTCTTAAGAGGTGCTAGATCTTCTAATTTACCTAAAATAAAATTTAGATAAGTTCTTGAATACCTACCTCTTTAGGTTGAGAAAGGGTATTTCTTACCTGGATGAAATTTCTTTACATGCGCCCTTAAGTTATATCGTTGGCTAAATGTTTTACAGCAAATTTGACAAATTGTGTCCATTTTTATGCCGAATAACAATAAAATTTCCACAAATAATATAAATATTCGTATTTTTGCCAAACAACAACACAGAAGTTTAAAAATTAGCACAATACAAAAATGTTAGGTTAGGTGCAGTTGATATGAGCTAATGCCCATGCGCACAATGTGAAAGCCAAAGTGGAATCCGTGGCGCTAGCCGCTTGCCTGAAACATTATCTATTAGGTTTGTTCCCGTCGAAAAACCTCCTCCGAACGATCACGCTCATGCGCAGTGATTAAAGTGCGTTCCAACAGAGACGTGACGGTTATCGACGATCCTGTTTGTGTACCAACAAAACTTGGGATCGTCTTGTTACGGTTTCAGAACGATAATTCCTGATACATGAGGTTTGTTCCAACACATAAAAAGTACCGAACGATCAGCCCATGCGCAGTGATTAAATTGGGACGCATTTTAATCACTGCGCATGAGCGTGATCGTTCGGTGACGGTTTTTGAACGGTTTCTGGCGCTGTTGGAACAAACCTATGGCCTAAATTAAAAACTGTTTGGGTTGACTTGCGCATTGAGCATCTTGGCACTGGATTTCTGATTTTTAACAGCGGTTTCATGTTTATTATTTCATCAGATTTCATATTTCATCTTCATATATTTACTGTTAAGGTAGGATTATGCAGAAAAGTTAAGATAAGTTAACAAAAATTAAGTTGATATAAATTAAGATATTTGTGTGAAAACATGCCAATCAGTTTAAAAATAACAATAAAATTTAGCATACGTAGGGCAAATCACTTTGTGATTTCTATTTTATTGGTGCACTCCTGGAAGCTGTCCGGTAATTTGTTTACTCTTAAATAAATATTTATCTAAAAATTTATAATTTTTTTAATTTTTTTTAAGATGAGAAAGACAGTTTCTTAAGCCTATTTTATGATGTTATTCTGTGGGAGTTTAATTATTTTAAAAACGAAACGTTTATTTCATTTTATGATAAGGTTAAAAAGTTAAAATAAGTTAAGAAAGAAAGTTGGTTATCTTTTTAACAAAATTTTTAATTTATTGTATAATTAAAACCATTTGATCACATAATGTTTATCTTTTCTTGTGTGACTTTAACTAATTTTAACTAAATTAATTTTTCTGCATAATCCTAACTTATTTAGCGAATAGGTGCAACGTGTTTAGCATTTCCTATTTTTTCCTTGTTTAAATTAAAACATTAATTTTTACACCTCCTAAGCACATCTTAAATTTAATTATTTTTAAAGATAAGTGACGATATTATGAGTGATATTTGCTAACTTTGATCACAAAAATAATAAGTAGAAAAGTAGGGTTATATTTTCAAAACAAAATATTCAAAAACTTTTGATTTGACAGTCCCGAAAACGATCCGCAAAGCGATCCAACGTTTGTTACTTTTCGTACCGTCACGAAACTATTTTAAGTCCGCGCATGCGTCGAGGCGCACCAAAAAACAGTTCAAAAACGATTTCGAAATCAAAATTGTTAAAGAAAGCAATGTTATTAATTATTTAATTATCTCTAATTTGTTTTTATAAGTTTTTTCCTGAAGTCAATTTTACAAAAGTTATTGGATTTACTTGTAAGCTCGCGTAATAAACAATAAATTTTATTTAAATCTCAATGAAGGATTTTATTAACTTTTGTATAAAGAATAAAAAATATATATATTTTTATGTTTCATGTTTTTTTAATATATATTTTTCATGGGTCAAAGTACCCAAATTTGAGATTTTTCATACTTCCATAAATTTATATCTCCAAAAATAATAACTTTATCATAAAAAGTCATAGTAAGTTTTTTATTTGTATTTTAATAAAGAATACGAAAAAAAATTGTCCGGTTTAAAAAATTTCTTGCAATTGTTTAAAAAATTTCGGTTTAGACTATATGGCACTAGGCGGTGCCATGGCAACAGGCATTTATATCATTATTAGGGCAATTCAAAGGGGATCGTATAAAAAAATTGAGGTGGAATAGTTTTCGGTACTCATGCGCCGATTTCTCCTAGACAAGAGGAGGTTTATAAAATTTTTTAAGTATTTATGTGAATTTTGGAATTATAAGAATAGTTATTAATGGTACTAGTGTGTTATGTTGAAAACAAGTAACGCGAAAAAAATTTTAGTGACTTAGAAAACATAACACACGAGTAGCATCAATGTTTTATCCAACAACTGAGAAATCATAAACACGATGAGCAGGTTTTATTTAAGAACTAAAAAACTTACAACTATATTTGAAATTAGTTTTTTTTAAAGCAGGATTTAAAAAAAAAATCCGACGTTCTGCGTTGACGGTTTTTTTTATCTGCATTTGCTTGCACAGTGTAGATTCAGTCTGAGCATTCAGGCTCAGATTCAAGTGGGTTGTTTTTGATTGCCATGAAACTTAAAATATTATTAGAATTATTAAAAAAACATTTTTAGATTCTATTGTGCCAAAACCGGTTTTTAGGGTTAAAAATGGAAGAAATTAATAAGAATTATGTGCCCCAGGACATTATTACGCAAGTAGAAGAAGCAGATATTACCAGAAAAATCCCGAGATTTTTATGACAAAAATGCAAAATTGTTGAAAAATGGATGGATTAAAAAAAAAAAAAGAATTGACAAAAACGTTTTGTTGGCCTTTTTTTTCATTTACAGAAAAATTAGATCCATCGTCTTTATGAACTAAATACTCCATGCTTCGCTCGACTCTTTATCTGTATAAAAAATTAACATTTTAAAATATGACAAAATAACTAATTTTTTGAAGAGTAAATCCCAAAGATACAAATTCAAAAAGTTCAAAACTTTGGAAATAAAACCGAAACCTTTTCATGATAGGCCCCCGACAGTGAATATTTACTAATAAAAGTAGCTTTAATTATGGGGATTACTGAAGCTTGTAGATGTAATGAATTAACATATTTAAAAATTAAAAATGTTTAAAATAAAGAAACCTATTTATTTGTTGTGTTGCCAAACACAAAAGCTTAAAAAAAAACAAGACTTTTGACTATTTTTAAAGAAGGATTTTCAATAAATTCTGTTGATTTGTGTAAAAATACATTTTTTTGCGATCAAAAAACACCAGCTACCGCCACTTTCTTGTCTTTTATAAAAATGGTAAATGTATAAATCAGTATATGGGTATAAATACCATGTCAAAAATACCCTTAAAAATTTCTGCGTATTTAAACCTAAAAATACAAGAACTATACATCGGCCACGTTTAAGCAGATCCTTCGTTACGCTACTACTAATGCGGGGGCCAAATCGACAACACTTATTATTGGCTGCGTGCAACTTGTAGGGGTTTTTCCATTTCGCAAAGACCGACTTTCTTAGGATAGACAAGATGTCTGTAGCTTAGGTTGTCCCTCCAAAGTAGCACTCTTTGCAGCCTGATCGACTAGGTCATTGCCCACCACACCAGAGTGGCTTATTATTTATATAAAAATATTAATTATGTTGGGACGATTACAGTTTGAGTAATTAGAAGCTTAAATAACTGATTTCGAGTCAAAGAAAATCATTGGATTAGTCAGTGTTGCGTCGCTACTCATATATTCCCAAGCCTTTAAAATGGCTGAAGCTAAAAATTAATGTATATTTAGTACATTTATATTTTGTAAATAAATAAAATATAAAATGAATTATGTTAAAACATAATGGAAGTTTAAATTACAAAATCTTGTCGTAGTACAGTCTGTTGGGAAAAAAAAGGTTTGACCTCCGGATTTTTTTGTACAGTTTCAATTTTTATGAAAATTTGTAATAAAGTTGTTTTAACCTTCTTGATCAAAGTTTATATATACTTAATGTGTGCTTTTTATTTTTATGGGGTAAAAATCACCCCTTATGCTTAAAAATTAAAAAAGTATAGAAATAGACCTTATGTAAATTAAAATCATAGCTAAATATGTAGAATGAATATATCTTTATGTTGTGAGTTATATCTTACATTATATTTGTAACGCTTTAACCCTTTAAAATCACCTTTAATAAGGAAATTACAAAAAACCAGAAGATTTTTTCGTCTTTAAATTATTTAAGGACGCTTATATTGTAGGAAAAAAATATTTTAACGGTTTACGGTATAATAACTATTTAACTACAATAACTCAACTCTTAAATAACCACCCATTATAAGATTTACAAAATAAATGTTTTTGATAAATTAACACGATTTGACGATACATAATTATAGTCCCGGAAATGACGCCAAAAAAATGGCAAAACCTCGCAATTTTTTTGTCCTGCATCGATTTGCATAAAAATTTGGAATTAGGCGCTTTTTACCTACTACTTTAAATTTTATCTTATGGTAATGTGCGCTGTTTGTTTCTTAAGGGTAAAAACTACCCCTAATTGTCAAAACTTATAAAATAACATTTTAAACCTTAAGATGGTAAAAGTTGGTTTGGATTACTTGAAAAATGATTATTTCATGCTTTGAATCCAATTTAAAATATTTTAACCCTTAAAAATTAACTTTTGTTGGACCCTAAATTAAAAAAAATATATTTACCCCAAAAAAAATATGAATTTATAATAATAATTTAATTTTTTAAACGCTGTTGCTTAAAATATGTACTAATTTCATTTTGCAATTTTTTGACCCTCATTAATCAACCCCTATTATAGCTTACTTAAAAAAAATACCCAAAAGAAAAATAGCTTGACAGATTTATTAATTAAAAATATTACTGCCTAAAATATTACCAATTTCATTATTTGGCAAATTTTCAATCTTTAAAAACCACCTCTTACAACATTGCAATTCTTATAAACCAATATAATAGATACAAAAAGGAAAAAAAAGTAGAATAACAAACAAAAAATTATCCGGTAAAAGTATAAAGTATACCGGTTATAAAGAATATTATGTCCTAATGGGCTATTCGAATTTTCCAAAAAATTGATTGCTCCATAGCTCCTTTATTTTTAATGATAGAAAGTTTTTTTCCAAAATAATTTTCTAGGTTTTTAAAGAGCTATAAGGCTATGTAAATTAAATTTCTTTAGATCCCTTAGTTTTAAAATAGGAGGGGTTTTAAAAAGAGCTCGAAAAAGGGGTGGTTGCTCGTAAATGGAGGCTTAAACGGCCATATCTCGACAAATATTTATTGCACAAATAAATCTAAGAAATTAAAAATCTTTGTAATAAAAAGAGCTACAATTTGATATGCCAGCTTTTTTTCTATCTCCAGTATTGTTGAAGTTATTTTGAAGAAAATGTTTTTTTTTTTCAAAATAGCGAAAAATCGTTTTTCACTTTAAGCTCCAATTTTTCTAAAATAAAGCGTTTTAAATTGGTCAAACTTTTTGAATGTGCTAATAGTACATATATTAAAAGATTTGTAGAAGAGTAAAGATCAATTTTAATTAGGAGAGGAATTAGGGGGTTGTTTTAAATGATCTTTTTGTAGAAAAAAGTAGGAATCGACCTTATTTTTATCATAACTCGCTCAATTTTCATGCTAGAAACTCATTTAAAAAAAAGGTCCAAATATATACTTTAAAAAAGACCTTATATGTTTTTCTTGGAACATGCAAAGTTTTCCCGCTATTTGACTTTGAATCTTTCAAATTTAGAATTTGACGAACAAAAGCTAACCATTAACAAGCCGTAGCTCTGTCCGTATTGGTTGTAGAGAAATTATAAACATTTTTTATTTTTGGTTTTTTTATAAGCTACAATTTTGCATTCTACATTTTTTTTTTTGATAAATTGCATATTTTTAAAGTTATTGGCAAAAAACCCATTAAAAACATCGATTTTTTCGTCAAAAAACTTTTACTTTCAATCGCAAATAACACAAAAAATATTAGTTTTACAAAAAAATGTATAAAACATTTTTTACTTAAATAACTTTCTTCATTGATTTCTGTAGTTAAAATGTAATAAAAAATTTCCACCTCCGAGATGGGGTGACAACCACCCCCAGGATAAAAGCACCCCTCGGCATAATATAAACTTTGATCCTTGGGCTATCCCTACCTTCTGTTAAAATTTTAGATGAATCCATGCAGGACAAAAAAATTTCGCGCCAAAGTGCCTTATTTCCTGTACTATCAATGGAATCCTGCATATATTTAAGTTATTTTTATAAATAAATATTTTATTTTTGTGTATGGCGGTATAGTTTATTTATTATAATTTTAAAAACCGTAAATAGGCTGGTCATTTTACCGGCACGGCCATAATTCTCAACACCCCATACTAAATTCTGCGGTATACTCTATTTCAAAAAAACCCCATAGTGCAATTATAGCACACGGCTCTTTGTTTTCAATATGTATTAGCCATGCAATAGAATTTGGTTTGAAATTTATTAGTGCATCAAAATTTAAGAGTATACGGGGGGGTAAAGATACTGCGGCAATATATATTGGGGGGCCCAAAAGTTTAGTCCAGGGAAGTTAGGAAATAAATCGGAAATTTTAATGCCAGCAGATATCGAGATGCGGTTTTCTGCACTGTGTTCAGAAAAATCCCAGGAAAGTCTATATGATGTGATTATGCGATTTTTGAAAAATGCATTCTGGTGCAATAAATGCATTTTGCAATTGCATAATTACTTGCAATATTATAAAATCGACTGGAAACTCGGAAAAATCACTTAAAAACCGTTACTTTGGGGTTTTTGGGGATGACGAATTTAATTCTGGCATTAGAATTACCCGGAAGTGATCGGGGGTGGCTCTGCGGTGGTAGCCGGGGGCTGATTGGGGGAAAATTACAGCGTCTATGAAAATCTGCCGAAGATCATTACTCGGGGATTTTCGGGAATGCCGAATTCAATTCTGACATTAGAATTAGATAGGGCGTTGAGATGGCTCTGCGAGGGTGCCCGGGGGGGATTTGAAATTGCAGGGCCCCTGAAAATCAGCTGAAAATCGTTACACGGGGGTTTTAGGGGATGCCGAATTCAGTTCTGGCATTAGAATTAGCCAGTATCGCTCGGGGTGGGTCTGCGAGAGTGCCCGGGGGTGATTGGGGAGGAAATTGCAGCGTCCATGAAAATTAGCCGAAAATCGTTACTCGGGGGTTTTCGGTGATGCCGAATTGAATATTGGCATAAAAATTACCCGGCGAGCTCAAAGGTCGCTCTGCGGGGGTACCCGGGGGAAATTACAGCATCCATGAAAATCAGCCGAAAATCGTTACTCGGGGGTTTTGCCAGCAAATCTAAAAAACCCGATCTTGCACGCATAATCCCGACTGTCAATGCATTGACCGAGCATACCAAGCGTGTCTATTTTCAAGTACACACTTGAGTAGATAAGCTAGGTCACTCCTGCCGCAAAATCCGTCATTTTCCCATAAGAAATACATGGGGAAATTTTAAGGTCCGATTTAGATTTTACTTCCGGTCTAGCACCACGTGTCGTTGTGGTCACCCAGCTAAGTAATGGCCACGCCCGACGTTGCTTCACTTTAGATTATGACGCTGACCAAGATTATGAAATATGAAATCATCAGGAGACCTCGAGTAATTTTGGAAATAAATAAAAAAGTCCTGAAGGATTCGGAGGATTCGAACCACCTAGCGCCTCGTCCTACTTACTTATTTACTTACAAACAGCTTTATTAGTTACATACATATTTACAATACTTCCTAAGACTACGTGTGTACATACAATATATTTACAATACATAAACATAGGTATATACAATATTTATATGGAAATTCTCGAGTGCCTTCACAGGCTTTGAGAATGGGCGACAACCGGGTAAGGTTGGGGCTGGTGGAAACCCTAGGTAGCGGGGAAGTATTGGTTTCGGATGGATAGCATTTTCCGGATCAATGATCTCACAAACGTTATTAGCCATTGGTTCTGCTGGAAGCTCGGGGGAATTT
>JAHBCN010023447.1:0-12594 GCA_019359885.1 Listronotus oregonensis | reverse complement strand
GTGGCGTAATACCTAAAAAACCTATCCATTAAATTTACATTTGCAATGCTCAGACAATGACGGCCCAGTCGAAAATTTAAAAAACAAATCAACAAATCTATTTAATAATAAGACAGGGCGTCAGTAGGTTTGTTCCACACGTCAAAAAACCGTCACCGAACGATCACGCTCATGCGCAGTGATTAAAGTGCGTTCCAACAGAGACGTGATTTATGGGACGATCCTGTTTGTGTACCAACAAAACTTGGGATCGTTAAGTTACGGTTTCAGAACGGTAATTTGAAAATGGCCCGAATTGAAAACTGTTTGGGTTGACTTGGCATTGAACATCAGCACTGGATTTTGGATTTTTAACAGCTGTTTCATGTTTATTGTTTCATATTTCATCTTCTTTGTTTACTGGTAAGGTAGGATTATGAAAAAAAGTTAAGTTAATTTAAGTTAACAAAAATTAAGTTATTATAAATTAAGACTTTTTGTTGAAAACATGTCAATCAGTTTAAAAATAAAAAAAAAATTTAAACATACGTAGGGCAAATCACTGTTAATGGGGTTTTCGTGATTTTTTATTTTTATTGGTGCACTTTTGGCACCTGTCCGGTAATTTGTTAACATCTTAAATAAATATTTGTCAAAAAAAATATATAATTTTGTTACATGGGAAAGACGAGTTTCTGTAAGCCTATTTTATGATTGGCGGAGCGATTCCGTAAGTCTATCGTGTCGTTTTTTTTTTGGGTAGAACCAGATCAAACCTGTTAGGTTTCTTTGAGTATGTAAATGGGCACATGAAATCGTTTTTTTACGACATTTTTTTTTCTGAACTTTTTAAATTAATAAAAAGTGATTTTTTTTTAACTTAAAAAAAAAAATTGATTTTTTTTTGTTTCACCGCCATAATTTTTAAAACTATCAAAGATACCGAAATTTTTTTGTGTTCAAATTAAAGCCCACACTATACGCTTTTAACCCTTATAAACAGTTTGGGCACAATTGCACTTTCATTCCTCTAAAAATCATATAAACTAAAAAAAAATATTTTTGGTATTGAAATTTTCACAATCGATAAACTTTTTTATTTTTGAAAATATTTTCATACATGCAGCAAAGAAAAAAGCCAAATAATAACAAAAGTTTTTTGAAAAAAAAAAAAAATTCCTAGAGCGTATCGTTTGGCAAAAATGATTTTTTTTCTTTTCGGACGAAAAAAAAGTATTATCGGGACCCAATAGCCCCGCATGCGGATAGCGGGGCGTAGTTAAGTAATACATTAGTCGTGGTGGTTGTCGAAATTTAGAGTGTGCTGTATGTATTTAAAATTTTAAAACAATGAAGCAAATTATTTGTAAAAAAAATTGTGAAAGATGGATAAAACTGTTTTAAAAAAAGACCTAGAACAGCTATTCTCAACCGTTGGTCGGGCGACCACCATGGCACAAGTGGTCCGCGGAGAAATTTTACTAGTCCGCGGACAAATTTTCGATCCGCAAAAAAAAATTTACTTATTAAAAAAAACAATAATAACTAAATTTTGGTCCGCGGGCCAAAAAAGGTTGAGAAACGCTGACCAGAATACAAGGGTTGTTATCATTACTATTAAGTCCAAAAAAGGCAGGACAATCTAGCAAAAAAATTATGTCAAAAAAATGATATTTTTAAATGGCAAAAGTAAAAAAAATATCATAAAGACTGTCGAAATCTTAACAGATTCTCAAAACTATTATCATAATTTGAAATCAGACAGCGGCGCCGCGCCGGTCCTTCAAATTATTGTGACACTAAACTTAAATGCGCTAGTTTTAATATTAGAAAAATGTGTTTTTTTTTGAAATAGTAAAAATAAAAAGAAGAAAAGTTATATAAAAAATCTGTTTAAACAAGTAATTTAAATATTATTAGGTATCTTCATAGCATAGTTGGTACCTTTATATTAGTTTATATTTTGTACTGAAACAAAATACGAATTTCAATTTTATCCTTATAGATCCTGTTTAGGGTATTTATTTTTTTACATAGTACTGAATTTTTTTAGGTAGTAGAAAAGCTACCTATCAAAAAAGTAATAAAGCTGCCAGGAATAGAAACGACATTAATATGATATCTAAATTACGTGGCTATAAAGATTTATTTGGTTTGATGAGAAATATCATAAATTATGTTACAGCCACTACATTCTGAAAGAAACAAAAAAATCGCACAAAAATAGGAAAAGGGGTTTTCCGAACCTACACGAAAAAGTTCGACAATATCTATTTTTCTGGTATTGGTAGTGATGTTCAGATAGATCTTTACTTCCCAGAGAAATGTCCAAAATTTAAACTTTATTAAGAGCTGCTGCCATAAAAAGTAGTAAATGGTTTTTATGTCAACCCAAAATTGAATTTCCAACATGTACTTTTGTGAAAGAAGAAATAAAATGTTGCAAGGAGTGTAAATTTCGTTCCTGCAGTATCATTATTAAAAGATTTTAAGGCAGAAATGGATTAAATTTCGTAAAAATGCATTTAAAGAAGCGCCTAAATAACTACTTACATATTACTTTTTGGGTCTGTAAAAAAAAACACCCACGGAATTGGACGGTTTTTAAATTTGCAATGTAAAATATTCTTTAAGTATTATTATTTAAGGCAAAAAAATGCGGATGATGTAGTTTTCACCAAGAAAAGCGCAATAAAAATTTAAAAATGGGTATTATTTGACATTTTATTTTAACTAATTACGATTTAATGTAATAAATTCATGCATCGCTTCAAGACGTTTACAGTGTTGTAAACGGAAATATTATTAATTTATAATAAAAAACTTTGCCGTTACCATAAGGATAATTTTTTAATAAATCAAAAAAATTTGAATTTCAAGCCAGTTAACAAATATAATTAAGGAAAATAAAAAGCCGCTTTAACTAACCAGCACTAATCATGGGCCCACCAGAACGGCGCATTTATAATAAAAAAAAAATTACAATTTAACGAGGAAAAACCAAACACAACTAACCAGAACTAGATTTTATAGTTTGAAAGTTGTTGTTTGTTATTCTGGTTAGTTTTTATATAAAAAAAAACCTTCAATAATACCAAATTATTACAAAAAGTCTGGCAACATTGCTTATTCAAGCAGCATTCAGACATGTCAAAGAATAGCTTCGTATCATCTCTTTATATGGAAAAAATAATTTATATATTCCTGTTTAAAAGACCTTTAACGAAGCCCTAGTTTATATTTAATGTATGTACTATATTTCTCAAAAAAAAGACACAAAGCATCCGGGGAATTTTTTGTTGCTAAAAATGTTTAAAAAAAATGAAGTTTTGAATGTATAATCAAAAAATAACGAATCCCGTGGGTGGTTTTCTTTACCAGCAACCAATAAAAAAAAAGTTGAATAAACCTACTTATTAGGTGGGTAATTAATAACAATGATTGATATTTTTGTATGGGTTTAAAAATCTACCCACCTGTTTCGGATATTTAAAATTTTTTTTTCTAAAAAAAAACTTAACAGCCCTTTTGATCTGCGTTTAAACCTGTTGATACAACTTTAACTACCTACTACACTTCCACCGGACCGTAAGATCTTTTTTAGTCGGCCGGCCGGGTAAGCCCAAGGGCAAAAATATGACTTTGGCAAAATTAAAAAATATTACTGACTCAATACTATAAAAGGAATCTAAAAATTTTTGTTTTAAAAACTTTTTGTAAACATTAGCTACAATTTGTACGCAGCATGTATGTATAAATTTTCAATAATAAACTTTTTTTTCGATTGCCTAAAATTACGCTACTAAAAATAACAATTTTGAGTTTCGTACTATTTTAAAAAATTTAACAAAAAATATCAGCTTCAAGTGGGACGTTGTTTAAGCGCTAATGTGTCTTTCTTTAATCTAAAAAAAATTTAATTGATAGCATTTAATATTATTAAAGATAGAGCAGTGGGAAGTTAAAATACGTGTTTTAGAAAACCGATTTTTTTGGGTTTTTTCGAAAAAAAAAAACCCCTCGACCACTAAAAAATGTCGTAAAAAGTGATTTCGTGTACACGATTACCTTATTAAAGAATCCCACTAAGTCTGGTTTGGTTCCCCGCCGGTTTTTTTTTTTTTCTCGATAACCAAGGACTTTTCTTCCAAATTTTACTCCACTAGATATTATTTGTGGAGTTTAATTATTTTAAAAAGGAAACGTTTATTTCATTTTATGATAGTTAAAAAATTAAAAAAGTTAAGAAAAGTTAAAAGTTGTTTATCTTTTTAACTTAACTTAATTTTTAATTTATGTGTATAATTAAAACCATTTGATCACAACTTTAACTTATTTTAACTTAATTAAATTTTTCTGCATAATCCTAACTTTATTTAGCGAATAGCGTGCAACGTGCTTTAGCATTTCCTATTTCCTCGCTTGTTTAATTATTCAAAAACATTAATTTTTACACCTCCTAAGCACATCATTAAATTTAATTATCTTTAAAGATGAGTGACGATATTATGAGTGGTATTTGCCAACTTTGATCACAAAAATAATAAGCAGAAAAGTATTGTTATATTTTTAAAACAAAAAATTCAAAACTTTTGATTTGACAGTCCCAAAAACGATCCGCAAAGCGATCCAACGTTTGTACTTTTCGTACCGTCACGAAACTATTTTAAGGCCGCGCATGCGTCTAAGCGCACCAAAAAACAGTTCAAAAACGATTTCAAAACGATACCGGATTTCTTGTTGGAACAAACCTAGTGTAACCTATAGGATTCTCCCCTCCCAAACCCTCTAAACCAATCTTTTAGTATTTACTAGGTGTGACTGCTGGCTGCTTGTCTTTACATGATTATTTCTGTTTTTTCTTGTATGCCTATTTTTTAATTAATTTAAGTAAATAGTTAAGACATGGGTAACCTAAAGCGTACTTATGGCATTTTCTGGTAACAGCACTATTTAAGTCCAAATTGTCAAATTGCTTATGTTTAAGAATTTAAGTGGACCTTTATTTTTTGGGCTTATGGTGCATTTTTGGCGCCCGTAAAATTTTTGTCGCAGCTCTGGTGTGACGTGGCGCACCTTTATCCTTGGCGCCTGTGTGCGCCGCACACATTGCACACATGGACCGCGCTATGTTCATCAGGGATAATGTAGAATTTTAATGGTAAAATAATTTTTCAAATCAGTCTAGTAGTTTCGGACCCTATTTAATGCAAACAAACAATAAAATCTTTCCTCTTCATAATATTAGTATAGATTTCAAAATGTTTTATCTAAAAAGTGAGACATGGTACCCACTCCAAATATATACCAGCAGCTATTGGCCTCAGGAGGAACACTTTGGTAAAGAAAACTTTAATTTTGGAATTGCAAAAAAAGTTGTTTTTTTTTGTAGCCCCACCCTTTCCCAGAGAACTATCAAAAGCAAATCCTCTATTTGTAGTTTTTTCGTGACTTTGATCAAATTTTATCGTCAAATCCCAAATTTGGCATAAAAATGTCTGCATTTGTCGTGAAACTAGAGGCATCTGAAAATTTGATAAAAAATTGTTAGTGAAAAAGTTTTAACTGGCTATAGTTTTTAAAAAACACGGATATTTTTATGATATTTGGGATCTGACGATAAAATTGGATCAAATTAAAGAAAAAAAAAATACGAATTTGAAAATCCAAAAGACCCCTCTGACTTATAGCAAAGACGTATCAAGCTCTTAAATAAAATTTTACTGTAAAAAAAGGCATTGGCATCGTAAAAAAATAAAGATTTTAACCGATATAAAAAAGTGCTTAACTAGACTTCCTTTTGGATGCTCATACGTGATATGTGTTTTTAGTTTATGTACTTGAGAAATAATTTGCGTATTGTTTTATTTCAATTGATTTAAATCAGTAACAACACTTGAGATTATAGAATTTGCGTCAGACCTGCTTTTTGCTAAACATCTTACAACTGTCAAAATATTTACAGTGAGACGTCACATATGAGTTTAATAAAGTACTAAGAATTAAACAATAGCCATCAGTTTACTGTCAAAAATAATTATAAAATTGGAAAAATACTTTACAACTTAATAGAAAATCAGTGGTTCTGATAGCTTAAGATTAAGTTAGCGAAACCATATCAAGTTCTTGGTAAAAAATAATTAATTATCTAAGGGTAAAAAGAAACATACAATATATATATATATATATATATATATATATATATATATATATATATATATATATATATATATATATATATATATATTAATTGTAATAACATGTCTGAAATCTTTAATTAAAAATAAATTTCATAAGGGACAAATTGGCAAACAACAAGATTAAAGGGAAAAAAGTCTATTTTCATAAGATTAAAGGGGGCATAATTGTATAAAATAACTAATTTTTATTTGTAAATATGAAATAAAGATCCACAATCATGGGAAAAACAAAAATAAGTAAAAAATTTGCATAAGAAATGTCTTAGATAGAAAGTTGATATTTCTAGTATCGGAGCGAAAGGAAAAAACTCCATAATTCTCATAAAAAGCAATTTTTCTCAATTAAAATATATGAAACAAAAGTATATAGACATATATAAAGATAATATAAAGGAATAAACAAATTTACAGGGAAAGGATAAGAATTATGATATAAAATATAAACAATTTTTATGACACGAAGGTCAAATATGTAATATGGCATATTTTTTTAATATCATTAGATATTAAGTATAGATAAGTTTGTAAATAGATAGAATAGGATAATTTTAAGAAATAAACAGAATTTTGTCAAAGTGGAAGGATTATAAAGGACAAAAAAATCCATAACAAAATTCGTTTCGAACTAAAAGTGACAGTGCGACATGTTTTAACCAAAAGTTCAACGGCGCGAAACGGGAATAACCCCAATTACAATAAAGAAGTGATAATAAAGTCTAAGCAATAATAAAATTAAAAGACATTCAAAAGAAAATTAGATTTAAGGGTATAAATGGACTTTAGAAAGTAAGTTGAACAATACTTGTCCCATGACAAGGCAATAAAGACATTTCTAGCCAATTGTAAACATAGCTCATAGGTTAAATTATATGTATAAGTTGTAGAATATTATATTTAATTATTATCAAGCATTAGTTTTAAGTAAATAAGTGAAATAGGAGATAAAAAAGGAAATATAACAGAATAATAGTATCAAAATTTACTGACATTAAGTGACTCATCATGAAAATTAACAATTAAAAACAGATTAGGGCATATTAAAACATATATCATTTCAAAGCCAAAGCCTCAGAGAAGAAATTTCGGGATATTAGGACAGCTAAGATATAATTATAAAACAGAAAATTTTATCCAAAGTTAAAAATATCAAGTACCAGAATCCATATTTTTATATCAAATTTTTGTCTAGTAGTCTGGATTCTGGCAGACATCTTTAAAAAATATTCTTTTGTTTCGGAGGGTATAAATAGCAAACACCCCCGAAAACGAGAGATTCGTCAGTTTTCACTTGCTGTAGTCACCTCGCTGCTCGGGAAAAAATAAACAAATGAAATGGAAAGTTAACCCTACTTTTGAAAGAAAAAAAAAAAAATAAGTTGTAAAAGAAAAGTGTTCAAAGTTCAAGAAGACAACAAATTGGGAAATTTTCATAATCCAGCCAAACTACATGTTCCAGTTCCAATAAATTAGATAATTTGGTAATCATAATATAAATCCAGGACAAGAAAACAAACAAATTCATTTTTATATCCTTTTTTATCAACAAATTCACAGGATAAAAAGGTATTTTTAGAATTAAGAATTATGAAAGTGTCAATGACTTGAACTATTAAAAATCATTTGAACTATTTTACCAGCGTTTTCCATTGGTGATAGTTAATTTAATATAGCGTATTCCATTGACAATAGTTAGTTTTAAAAAGGGAATTTTAGGTAGTAAATCTCCATTGTAATAAATTTTAAATTTGAAATTTTAAAAAATAGTTATTAAAATTATTAAAAACAAACGTCATAAATATAATTTATTTTAAGTAATAAATAAAATATATTTTAATAATAGGACTTTGATTTATCCAAGTTGAATAAAAAAATTTAAGAAAATTAAAATAATTTGCCAGAACTCAAAGGGATAGGAGCCCAGAGATAAATAGGGTAATTTTTTACAGTGGTAAGGCCGATTTTATTAAATTTTTATAAGGGTTTTTGGGGTTGATCACAGAACTGAATCAATTGGAACTTTAGTTTTAGATATAACGCCCACTGGACCTAACTAAAAATTTTACAAACTTTCTAAAATTCCTTCCTTCTTAAGCAAAGATTTTATGGAAAACACATTTTATAAGATAAATTTGATTTCACCTTCATTTAACAAATATTTTTAATAAAAATAGCACAACAAAATTTTATTTTTACTTTTAAAATGTCAACAAATGTCTAGTGATTTTAGACAGTTTTGTGGTACGAGCAACCAAGAAATAATTGAATGTTCTTTTCAAATTTAAATCCTAAAAATAAAAATAATTTAAATTTATAAAGTAGGCCATTTATATTGTTTCAGAGTGTCTGCGTACCAACATAAAACTCTCAAATCACTAGACAGTTTTAGTTGACATTTTTAGAGTAAAATAATATCTTTTTTGTTTTTTTTATTAAAATATTTGTTAAATAAAGTGAAATTAAATTTATCTATAAAATAATAAGGTATCCATAAATCTTTCATTTTGGCTGAATTAGTTTAAGAAGGAGAATTTTAAAAAGTTTGTACGTTTTGAGGTTAGGTCCAGTGGCGTATAACTCAAAACTAAAAGTGTCCACAAAGATTTCAGATTCGTGCAGCCACCGAACAAATTTCAAAAATCGGCCGTGGAGTCAGAAAAATTACCAAAATAGTAAGTATTAGCCGAGGTATTTATAAAATAAAATAAACAATCAAATAAACTTTATTGTCCCACACACAAATTATAAAGTATCGAATCGTTGCTACATTAATAATAAAAATAATTAATTAATAATAAAATAAATAACAATAACAAACTTACACCTAGTAACGATTTCGCTACATATATATATATATATATATATATATATATATATATATATATATATATATATATATATATATATATATATATATATATATATATATATATATAATATAAATATAAATAGAAAACCAAACTTGGTATTTTTAACACATTTTCGATGCTCTTGTGTTTTATCTGATGACAAATTTTGACGGTTAGGTAAAATACTTCAACTTTTATAATTTAAAGTTTATTCTAACTCCTAAAATAAAAGCTCTGGTGGTGCTTCAAATTATACGAAAAAAACCTGTACATACAACACATGAGGTCTGTTGGTTATTCAGTTTTATTTACACTTTTTTGACCAACCTAGTTCTAAAATACACCGTTCATAAGGGCGATTACGTAAAAAAAAATTAAAATAGTGTACACTCTTAGCAGCAAACAGACCCAGTTAACTTTCAAAATCAATATCTTTTCAATTAGATAAAAACACTTTTATTTCTCTATATTATGTATTTCAATTTCATTTACTTTTTAAGAAAAGCAGTTTAACAAGTAAACTCCCTAAAAAAATGCTTGCAGGAATTTCAGTAAACCTTTTAGTGATGAATAAAAAATACATTTTTGCATTAATTTTTTTTCAGAATTCTAGAAATAAATATCTTTCTAGAATTCTGAAAAAAAATGAATGCAAAAATGTATTTTTTATTCATCACTAAAAGGTATATATATATATATATATATATATATATATATATATATATATATATATATATATATATATATATATATATATATATCTAAAGAGGTATTACAGATATTAATAATAAATGATTTATTTTTAAAAATTTGACCACCCTGTATCTCAAAAGTTAAAACGTTTACGACATACGTTTATATGAAATTTTCTTCTTAGATTGTACCCAAAAATTGCTTTCCTAAATATTGACGTACAATTAAAAAACGCCCTGTATAATGTAAAAAATATTACCAACCATGATATTTTATTTCTCGCAAACAGTTGATTTTATCGATGTCAATCAAGAACACCTTTTTTAGTTTAAGGTTAAAGCTATCAAAAAATAATATTGTTGAGCCTTTATCATACAGGGTGTTAAAAAAATTGCTATTAATGTGTCAAAGCTAGTCCGTCCCTGGCAAACTAAATAAGCCAAATATGATTTAATGGGTTCATTTTAAGAAGACTTATCTAGTAACCATCATTTTAAAAAAATATTAAATTACGCCTAGTATTTTAAAAGTTATTTAAACAAAAACGATTTCCAGGGGCGTCCGTTATGTACCTGTATCTCCGTAGGGGAGGGTCATAGAAAAAAGTTTATGGAAACTTGTCATAATATTTTTAGGTTTTCTATTAGATTCCGAGAGATTGCCCACATATTCTGGGACACTCTGTATATATAGTCTCGATTATACAGAGAACGTGTTATTGGGGAAGACAGTCAAATGATGTAGGGCTTAGAAAAACTCTTTTTGATTCACCAAGCTTTTGAAGTTGTTTAATTTTTTTTCTAAATGTCATTTATTACAATAATGAGATAAAAACTTAGATGTACAAGTAAGTTTTTTATATTGAAGCTTAAAAATTGTATCTTTCTGGATTTTCGTTCAACTTTTAGTTAATCGATTACATTTTTTTCGGAAAAAATTTTTAATTCGACGTGAGAAAAAATACAGCCATTTTGCAAAATAATTGTCTAGAACATGAGTAAATTTATGCACTTTGTTGTGCTAGCTAGCAGAAACAAGATTTTTTTCTGAGAAATCGCGAAGCAAAAAAATAGGGTAACAAAATAGCCTAAAATATTGGTGTATGTGGTTCTGCTAGCTTAAGTAGTATTTAATATTCCTATGTATTACACTCTTCCAATTATTCTTTTAGAAGATTCCCTATAACTGCCTCGTAGTAGGACTTTTATAGGATTATTAGAACGGTCACGTTTATTTTCAAGTCCACTGTCGCGTCGTATTAAATTAAATTATAAATATTTTTTATATTATATTAAGACAAGAAAGTATTTTATAAGACTTCCTTTATACGTATGATGTTTTGAACTCTGAATTGCTAAGCTTGAACTTAATAACATTTTGTTATAGATTTATACGAGGTGTTACCCGTGACGTACAAACGGGGTGTTATCTAGCAGGCCATTCTCTAGGTAACTTTGAGACTCTGCTACTATTAATAAATCTCATCGGGTCTTCACGGGAAGACTTCCTAGTACTTCCTCTTCCTTGTATAATTTATTTTACCCCCGGTTCTCACGGGTTCCTTATTCAAATTAAGTGCTTAAGTTGAAATTAACAAAATTCTGTCAATGACTTCCCTGAATATCCCTATTTTCCCGGTTTATCCCGCAATAATTCACAGTCCCGTTTTCACTGGAGGCTTCCTTAATAAGTCCCCTTTAATTCTAGCCCAACTGGGCCTCGAGATCCCGCGGGTTACTTATCGATATTAAGCGTTAAAGTTGAAATTAATAAAATTATGTCAATGACTTCCCTGAATATCCCTATTTTTCCGGGTTATCCCGCAATAATTCACGATCCCGTTTTCACGGGAGGCTTCCTTAATAAGTCCTCTTTAATTCTAGCCCAACTGGGCCCCAGGATCCCGCGGGTTACTTATCGAAAAAGTAGGTATGGCGACACTTCAGCCAGACGACGCCCGTCGCGACGCCTGACGTCATCACCGACGCCTGACGTCATCACCGACGCCTGACGTCATCACGACGCCCGACGTCATCACGACGCCCGACGTCATTATTTAGGAACCTTGGGCTAGCTATATTTTAAGGTATTGCGCATGCGTATCAAATGTCACCTGTCACCTGTCAAATGTCAAATATTTAGGAATCTTAGGCTAACTATAAGGTATAAGGTGGGGGCCCCCACGCTTAAGCACCGGGCCTGGGTCTTAGGCGCGGGGCACTACACCATCTATGTAATTAGGAATCTTAACCTAACTATATTTATGTCACCTGTCAAATCCACGTTGTGATGTCATCGCTATTTTGAAAATAAATAAAAAAACCTAGCAGGATTCGAACCAGGTATAAGGCCCGTGAGGTAGCATCTCGTTCCAGCGCCTAACCCATTCGGCCACGAAGGTATATTAAAAATAAATGATAAATAGTTGTAAACATAATAATATTATAAAGCATATGTTATTGTTAAATTATTAGGGCAAGTCGTTTTACTTTTGCATTTCGATTAGGGGTTATTAAAAGTAGTATATGTATTAAATATATATAAGTGTTAAAAAAGGCATTATTTTAAAATGTGTTTATATGAAAGATCGTTATCAGCCGGAATGCCGAAGGCACTTTTCCCGCTATTTGCGCAAGTTTTTTTTAATAGTTTCTTCAAAAACGACTTTTGATCATCTGCGCACCTTTTACAAAGGTCCTTATATGTTTTTCGCTTATATCTCAGCTCCTATTTGTCGGATCAATGCCGTTTTTTCTCTAAATGATTTAGGTGTTGAAATCCACATATTAGTTGTTTAAATTTAATATTAGCATAAAGCCTTTTTAGCAACCTATGTATAACTTTTTATTTATCAACAGATTTAAATAATTCTTTTT
>JAHBCN010023446.1:0-12698 GCA_019359885.1 Listronotus oregonensis | reverse complement strand
GGAAATAAATATTTTCGAAAGCTCGTTAAAACTAAGAAGTGTTTCAATTTTAATTAGCCCTCTCTCCTGGACCGATACCCAAGAAATTTATTGGCCTTTGTTGTTTAACTGGTCGGCCAAGACTTCCCTCCTCCTACTTTATATATATATATATATATATATATATATATATATATATATATATATATATATATATATAGGACAACTAGTAATAATGGGGTAGAAGTAAATAGTAGAATCACAAAGGGATCCCCAGAAATTATCTAAATAGGAGAGCAGTAAAGATGTTAAGTGCTCAGTTCTAACTATTTTATTTCCAATATCTAGCTTTCGCCTACGATTGTAAGCTTGAATGTGGATAGCTAAAAACAACAATAGAAAAAAAAAAGAACATTCAAACAACGAATCAAACACACAATTAGATTTTAACTTACAAAATATGTAGTTACTCCTCTACGGGTCAAGAAGACACTGGAGCGGTGGATCGTATAAATTAAAAATACATATATGTATATAAACAATTACAACACATAAATTTTTTTATTTTTTATGTCACTATTTAAAAAATCAACAAACAGTCTAACAGATATTAGTAAACACGAAAAGGACGTGCCTTTAAGAAATATAAATCACCGACTGAAAGGTGCAGCGATCAACTGATATTTTTTTATAAAAATTTTTTTTGGTGCATAGTTTAAATTCACCAAATGGTATTAATTATTATTATTTTTCTTTTTTTTATGCCTGATTATATGTATGACAACCAAATGAAAATAAATAGGTAGTAATTTGTTTTTTTTTTTTTTATATCTATATAATATAGTATTTGGATGTGTTTTTTTTTGTCTTTATTTTTAAAGGTTAGAAAATATTTCAGATATTGAAAAAGTTAATGTGACCACTCTCGAAAAATAATGTATGGTTTAGTTTTCAGAGGAGAAAGAAAAACTGTTATTTATAAAAAGCAGGAACTTTCAAGAGTTTTTGTAATGTTCAGATAGTAAATACGTATAAATTGAGCTTAAACCTCTACATCTTTTTTGCTGTTCATACAATTATTGACGTGGTGTCCCTTTTCACCAATATCCCACTTGATTTAGTTCTGGAAATTTTTGAAGAAATTTTAATTTAATACAAAAATCATTGTCAAATTCCAAAGGCAGAATTTAAACGGCTATTACATATCTCACAATAACATATTTTTTTTCTTTTCAAAATGAATTTTTTTCAACAAATAAAGGGTCTCCCTATGGGTGAAGCCACCCGTAATGGCTGAAATTGTTATGAATAAACTACTCTACTATGTAGTTGAAAAAGTTGATTTTCAATTTCCTTTTCTTTTTCAGTATGTTGACGATCTACTTATATCGCTACCAAAACATAAAATACAGTCGACACTTAATATATTCAATTATTTTAATAGTAATCTGGTTTTTACCATGGAACAGGAAATGGATCAATCAGTACCATTTTTGGATACCAAAGTTATTAGATCTCAGAACAACGTTATAATGCTAGACTGGTATATAAAAATCCAGTTCCTCTAGATAAAACCATAAAATCTTATCATCCTACTAGAAAAAAAATCGATACGGTTTTGGGTTTTAAGAACAGAATAATGAGAATAAGTCACCCTTCGTTTCATAAAAAATCTAAATAGTTTAAAAAAATATACTACTTAACAATAATTATCCCTTGTTAAAAAATTACTTTTCTGGAATGAAAATAACAATAGAGTCTTAAACAACCAGCAAACCCCTAGCGACGACCCAAAAAAAGTTGGTTCAAGTTACAATATATTGAGGGGCTGACTCCTTTGTTTTTCCCTTGTTTTTGTTTAAGGGTCTAAATGTACCTGTGTCAACTACAATGGAAAAAAAACCTGGGTTCTTCTATACCAAACTTAAAGATAAAACAAATGAAATGCATCGATCAAATGGTTTATGCTATAAATGTAATGATTGTGACAAATATATTTTTACAAACTTCTAAAAAACTATCAAAAAGACAAACCTTATAAAAGGATTTAAACACAAACCACAAATAACTTTTGAGCCCCCATGTGAAAAATTTTGGATCACAGAATGCTAGAACCCAAACTTTGGGACATTGACAACAATACATTTAAAAGAAATTTTCTAGAAATGTGTTATATTTTTAAATGCAATAATGTTTTTCTTAAAGTATATGTTTTGTATTATTCTTTATTGTATTAATAATTATATTGGAGTATCTTTAAACAAACGTTTTGTTTTCAGGCCCTTAACAGGCGCGTGGTCATCAACGTAGGCGGCGTCAAGCACGAGGTCCTGTGGCGAACCCTAGATCGTCTACCTCATACTCGCCTAGGGCGCCTAAGAGACTGCAACACCCACGAAGCCCTAAGCGAGTTGTGCGACGACTACTCGCTAATCGACAACGAGTATTTTTTCGATCGGCACCCCAAATCTTTTTCGTCCATTTTAAATTTTTATCGGACAGGAAAGTTGCATTTGGTGGATGAGATGTGTGTGTTAGCTTTTAGTGATGATTTGGAGTATTGGGGGGTGAGTTGAAATTAAACTATAACTTGTTTTTATGCTACCTTAAAAATTTGTTATTTTACCTGTACAGGGTTATCGAACAAGGACTGAACACACTGTAATGTAAAATAGTCATCTTACGTAGTTTTCCTGTAAATAAAATAATTTGAATTAAGGTACTATTACCTATTAGACTTTTAAAAAAAATCAATTTCTATTTTTTTACGGATTTTCATTCCGTAGACCTTCAAAAATAAGTTCCCAAAATATTATACGAAAATTCGAAACCGAAAACGAGATACATCAACTTTAATAAAGGTGTGTACAAACCTGAAAAAACATACAAGAACAAACATCAGCAAACAAACGGTTATGTTTAGTGTAGACAGTAAAAACGAGAACAAACGTTTGTTTGTTCTTGTTCATACATGTTCGAGGTATGTACACACCGAAAAAACAAACAAGAACAAACATCAGCGAACAAAGGTTTTTCTTCAGTATAGACAGTTAAAACGGCGAACAAACATTTGTTTCATTTTGTTTGTTCAACTAGTCGAACAAGAGTAAACAAACATTTGGTTGCGCTATGTAGCCAGAAAAAGTGAACAATAAACAAAAAACATACAAAGAAAGTGAACAAGAACGAACATTTGTTTTTGTTTGTTTTTTCGGTGTGTACATACCTAAAGAGAAATAACTTTTTTGTTCGTCGTCATCCATAACTTTTTTAACTGGTTAAACGAGAGTGAACAAATATTTGATTGCGCTATGTAGACAAAATAACGCGAACAATAAACAAAGAACACATACAAACAAGGGGAACAAGAACAAATGTTTGTTCTTGTTTGTTTTTTCGGTGTGTACATACCTTTAGAGAGCGCGCGCTCTCGGCACGGCATAGGTGTTCTACGCAGCTGCCGCTTGCTCGGCTAACTTTAAACGGGTTTTTCTTGAAATCCCTTTTTTTCAACTGGCGGACAGTTGAAAAATCTCTGAATTTACTCGTTCGATTTAAATAAATCTTAAAGCAATTTGTTTTGTAGGCTTCCTCTACAAGAATCAACCACAATTTGATTTTAAAAAAATTGCATCAAAAAAATATCGGAAAGAAACGTCGATTTTTACACTTATTTTTTGAACATTCGCCATTTTTTTTCTTTTTAAATTTTCCAAACTTTTTGGTCGATTCTTGTGTAAGACAGCTTCCTTTTTAAAACCGATTTTGATTTATTTGTTTCAAACTTGCCGTTCCAGACATATTAAGGGGTTGATTTTGGCGCCCTCTGTAAGGTGCGCATGGTTTGGAAAATTTAAAAAATATATTTTTTTGTATTCTAAAGGAGTTGTTTAATACTATAGAAAAGTTTGATTACCCCATCTAATAAATAAAGTGTAGCTTCTTATAGGTAGTAGTACCTTAAAACCAAAATAATTTTACTTAAAATAAGCTGTCTCATTTGTTTAATAGGACACTCTATTTATTGGTTTGTTTTTAAAAGTGTCTAATTTTTTATACGTTTTGAAAAAAATATTTTGTATTTATTTATAGTAACAATAGAATTAATTAAATTTATAAGACAAATTAACAATTTAAATAATAAAGGGTATTATGGGTAACAATATATTGGTTAAATACCAAAATACAAAAAGTCGATATTTTGTACGTGTTCCCATGGGCGTAGCAAGGTACGTGCAGGGAGGGGCAGCTGCCCCCCCTTGGACGGGCGTCGTTTGCAGGTAAACTGTAATTGCGACGTTTCTTATAAGACCTAAGAAACTTACAGGCCTAAAAGCTGGCTTGTAAAATTCAACTATACGTGATTTGAACTCAAATTTTATTTTTGTTTACTTCATTTCTTACGTTAAAAAATCACTTATAACGACAAGGGTAGCGTAATTTATTTTGTTATAGAAAAATGAATCATAAAACGTTTTGTGAAAACCCAAAAGAACTTTAAAAAAATAGTAAAGAACCCTCAGTAAAATAGACATAGGAGTGGAGCAGGTGGTCGGGATGCGGGGTGAGAGGGGAGGCAACTGACCAGCCAATGTTGTGCGTCTTCATCGGTCGCAGCTCGCATTTATTTAAGCTATTTCTGATTTTTGGCTTCGGTAACCTTTAGCTCCAATTTTAAACAGCCATTTTTTGATATATTTTTTTTTACTTATTTGTTAGACTATAATAAAACACATAGGGTCTGAAAAAATTAATTTTTCACTCACAATATCACAAAATAAAATAATTTCTTTATTTCCCATATAAAATATACTAAAGTAATGTTGCCGACCAACAGGAAAAAAATGTGAAAGAATATCTACAAAAAGAGATGATACGATGTCGTTTTGTTTACGATTCTCTTCTTGAATAAGCAATAAGGAAGCAATAATTTGTTATTATTAAAGGTTCTTTTTTTCCATTTACCAGAAATAAAGTTTTTCTTATAAAACAAACTAACCAGAACTAACAAACAACAACTTCCAAACTATTACCTAGTTCTGGTTAGTTGTCGTTAGGGTTTTCTCGTTAAATTGTAAATTTTCTTTACCATAAATGCGCCGTCGAACAAAATGAAAAAAAATAGTCGGATATCTTAATTTTTTGAATTTTTATAGGCAAAAATAGGGTGGACCTCACTTTGAGATACTTGCCTTATTTAAGAAATTATTTTTTTATAATTTGTGTATTTTTATTTAATCTATAATGTTTTAAAGCTAAATTTAAATCATTTTTTTTTGATCTGACAACGTCGCAAATTCTGGCCTTTAACTTAAACCAAAAACATATTGTGTTTTTTTGACTTTTAATGCCTTTTTTCGGATTTTTTCTTATTGAAACCTACTAAACAAAATTTGTTCATTTTATCTGTAATATATATTTTTTTAAATCGAATGGAGCTACACGACAGCGGACCCCTGATTTTTATATATTTTTTTAATCACTACCTCCACCGCTCATGTAAAACTCATATGGTAAAAACAACGATCAAAACAAACAATATAATCTAGGATTTTCTTTGTCTGCCCCCCTTATATACAATCCTGGCTACGCCCTTGTTATTACTTTTTATACTTATCCGTAAAAACAAAACCATTTTAATGCTCCTAACATTAACAAAACAAGTCTAGTATAAAAGGAGGCTTTTAAAAACGAACCAATAGGTACATAATAGTATATAGAATATTTCAGATTTAACAAGAAAAATACTCAAGATGGCTATTTCTTCTTTTTTAAATATGAGAGACCCCGCAAATTTGACCCTGTTTAGTCCTAGCTGGATGACATGTGCAAGAAAAGTCACAAATTACCTGAAGTAAATTTAAATTATATTTACGGGGTAATTCGTGAGTGCATACGTGTACCATAGATACCCTTATCTAATAAAAGATTTTTATGAGGTTACTAAATGTATTATACAGTTGTATAACCTTCTTAAAAATACAGGACAAAAGGAAGATAAATCCAGGTCCGGATTACAAAAATTGGATAAAAATTATTTATAAAAAAACAATGACCGTTGAGACCGTTGAATTCAATAGCAAATCTCGAAATAGCTTCATGGACGTCATCGAAGAATCCCCATGCCACCAGATAGGTACACTCCCAAATTTTCTTAATGTATAGGCTGGCATTATTGACAACAGTATTACTGAACCATATTTTTTAAGAAGAGATTAAATACCAACATCTGTTAAAATTTTTCGCAAATTATTTATCGCATTTCCTAGCAAAAGTAAATGTTGATTTTTATTTTATTATGTAGATCTAAAAAGGTCACCTGGTTGTATAAAGCCTCAAAATGTTATTTGATAAAGTCAAATATTCTAAAATACAAGGAGTAAAAGTTTAAACACAGTGTAATGTAAGCCTAATTAAATTTTAATGTTAATAAAAATAATTTTTTGCTAAAATATAAGTACATTTTAACACCATGTTATATCATTTTTAATAGAAATTTTAACGCCCTATGTTTTTATTCTGAACCTGTTTTTTTTTTCATCCTAAGTTATTGACATGGTCACATGTTTGTATGCAGTTCTAAAAAGGTCATAATGTCATACAAAACCTTAAAAGTAAATTCGATCATGTAAAAAAAATGTAAAAATAAAATGTTATACAATTTTAAGCCCATTTAAATTTTGTCGTTTCATAATTTTTTTTTCCTTGTTTTATTTCAGGTGTGTCAAAAAACATTTTTATACCATTTACTAGTGCATATAATAAGGATTTAACTGTTTTTTTAATATTTCAGAAAAAATATTTATACAGAGTGTTGTTTTTTGATAAACAATTTGTATCCAATTTTTTCAGTACGGTCATTATTTTTTTTATATTCTGCTTTTTTAAAAAGCTTATACAACTGCGTAAAACTCCATGATTTAAAATGATTAGGTTAGGTGAAACAAAAAATACAGGCAATATATAATAAGTTTTTGCCCATTCATCTAAAACACTCTGTATCTCTGTGAGTAACCCCTTAAAGAATATTATAAGGTGATCTAAATTAGCCGTAAAATACTCTTTCTATGATAGACGTATGTATAATTCCAAAACAAGTGTATAATCTGTTTACAACAATAATAATAACACAACTCAACAAAAAAAAAGTGGTGTGAACTGGGTGTCGGACTATGATTTTCTGGCGTATTTTTTTCCGCTGAACACGAATCTAAAGTCAAAATTGGGGATCAAACAGCAAAAAATCGAGAAAAAACCAAAAAACCGATATGGTACATTTACCGGCAGAAATCTGCAACCTCGGAATGTTTGGACTACGACTATATAAACTATAAGAAATACAAAAAAATGCAATATAACAAAATAAGGCTTTTTAAATTGTCTATATAAAAAGTATATAAACATTTTTGATAGGAGATGATAAATAAGATATAAACGAAAGTGTAATTTTGACAAACAATGTTAGTTTAAAATTTTTTATTAAATCCCAAATCACTGAATATTTGCAAAAACATCCAAAATAAAAAAAAATCTTTTCCAGGGGTATGCCTTGAAAAAATCCTGAAAAGTCGGTTTATTGATTTTAACTCTAAAAATATTGCATTGGGAAAAAATATATTACTTACAATAAAGGTCTTGGAAAAATACATATTTTATGTCATATGAAGTTTCGTTTATCTTTTATAGTTTTTAAAATATTGACGATTTAAATTAAAAAAAAATCGGTAATACCTGAAATCACGCCTTCCAAATGTTTGCTGTTTGAGATTCGTGTTTAGCGAAAATAAATACGCCAGAAAATCCTAATCTGACACTCAGCACACACCCCCTTTTTTGTGGTCTTGTGTAATTTTAGTTTAATTTTTAAACTGTGTTTTTCTAATTTATCAAATTGTGTCGAACATTTCAACAATATATTAATATATTTAACAATTAAAAAATATTTAACCACAGCAACTTTGTTAGGTACTACTGTATTATTTAAATGACATAAAACAAAGTGACTTGTTCACGCTTTATTACAATAAACTCATACACAAAAAAAACGAAGCTTTAATCCAGTATTTTAAATATTTCATGCAAAAAACATAATTTTTAACATACTCAATATAATTTTAAATAACATTTGCATATTTACGTTTCTATATTACTCAAAAAATATAGGGTGTTTCGTAAGTAATCTAAGATACTTTAGAGGGTAATTTCTAAGGTGTTTTTATAAAAAAAATCGTTTAACATATGTCAAAATAGGGCTTCTTCCTAAAATACAGGGTATTTTATTTTTATTTATTTGTTTTTTTTGTAATTATAGGAAAATTGCAATGTCTTTATTTCCCCAAACTTAAAACCCAAACATTGTTTATAGGAGCATGTTTTAGTGTAAATAAAAATGTAATCAATTTACCGGAGGCGTGCGCATAGGCACTAGTATATTATTTTTAAAAATAAGCACGACGCTGGTATTTTAAAATTTTTATCTTATTTGTAACCCTTATAACTGATATAAGATGTCTCCTGGCATTTTTAGTTGCAGCTTTGTTTAGAAAAAAACGGTATTTTATTAAAAATGCATAAAAAATAAGTTTATTTTAGAATGTACAGGGTATCCAAACTGAGGACTAGACAGGCCGCTTTTATAAAAAAGTAAAAAAGCCAGCATATATAATTTTCCCCTTCGAATCCAAAAAGGATTAATGTAAAATAATTGAACATTAAATAAAACTGCTAGGGGTTATTTTGATATTTTTTTAAATGGAATGCCATATATTTTTTATGTGATTATCCGATTCCTCGTATATCATCTAAAATATATTTTTTTTAATTTAAAATGGTCAATTTTCTGCCGTGTCATTAACACCTGAAATATTGATACGGATACCTCTTCATTCTTTAACGGTAGTGTCATTCAGACAAGTAAAAAATTTAAGTTTAAAAGTTATTTATATTTTTCATGAATTAGGAACAAATAACGTTAAAAAATAAAATATTCATTAGAAGACGGTCTATACATTGTAAAATTATATCAAAAGGGAGAAATGATGAGAAACGCAAAAAAGATTTTTCGAGAGTTTTTAGAGACGCATTTTAGTGGATACATTTTAAGAATTAAGACTCTATTTGAAGAAACAAAAACATTGAAAGATGGGAAGAAATATAAGAAGACAAAACATAAGAAATCGAGCAATTGTTCAATATTTTAGGAAAAAATCCGATGAGTTCAATTTCGCAGGCAGTACGAGAAGTAAGGTATGGCTAGAGCTCCGAAGGGTCAGTTATGGAACAGTTCAAAGAACTCTAAAAAAAATTGGTATCAAACCATATTGTATCCTTCCCATTCAGTATCTAACTAAGAAAAAAAAGAACCGTTTTCGAGTTGTTGCCACGATGTTAATGAGAGAGCAAGACGAGGACAACAACTTATACAATAAAATATTATGGACTGATAAAGCGTCATTCAGAACATCAGGAATATACAACCAGAGAAATACAAATTACTGGGCACCAGCTAACCCTCATAAATATGAAATGATAAAGTTTCAAGGTAGGAGCTCGCTTAATGTTTGGTGTGGGTTGTTAGGAAATCAAATTATTGGACCGCTATTTTATCGTGGCTCTTTAACAGGCCAAAGATACCTTCAGTTTCTTCAAAACGATATGGAAGACCTCTTGGAAAGATTGCCATTGCAAATCTACAATAATATTATTTGGCAGCAGGATGGCGCTCCACCTAATGCCGTTCAAGAAGTGGTAGTATATTTGAATTAGCGTTACAACGAGTAGATTGGCCGTAAAGGAACACTTCATTGACCACCCAATAGCCCAGATATCACACCAATAGATGAGCTACAGAAAAAAAATTGTGAATGAAATTGACAGACTTAACCAGGATTACAATATTATAAGGGACTTTCTGGAAAGACTAAAAAGGGGGGTCGGTCCTGGTTCGAAAACAACGGAGGACATATCGAGCATTGATATTATTAAGATGTCTGGTGTTTTTAAGTTAAATTTATAGTTTTTTCTTATGGGGTATTTGTTTTATATGTTATATTGTTTTTATATTTGTTTTGTATCTATTTTACAAATAGTGTCTTAATTATTAGAATTGTATCTATTGTATTACAATGTGTGGACGGTCTTCCAATAAATATTTAACGTTATTTGTTCCTAATTCATGAAAAATAAATAACTTTTAAATTTTATTTTTTTAGTTGTCTGAATGACACTACCGTTAAAGAGTGAACAGGTATCCGTATCAATAGTTCAGGTGTTAGTGACACGGTAGAGGAAAATTTTTTCGATTTAAACTTGCAGAAAATGGACCAATTTGAATTAAAAATTCATTTAGATCAAAAGATATACGAGGAATCGGATAATTACATAAAAATATGGCATTCCATTTAAAAAATATCAAAATGACTCCTAGCAGTTTTATTTGATGTTCAATTATTTTACATTAATCATTTTTGGATTCGGAGGGAAAAATCATATAAGATGGTTATTTCACTTTTTTTAAAAAGTACAGGTGGATCAAAAAAGCGGCCTGGCTAGTACTGTTGGATAACCCTGTACACATAACTTGTTTTAATGATAATAATTATTATGTTATAATCATATAAAACAATAAATATATTAGCATGTTAGAACTAATAACCACTGTAAACATTATAATTAAAAAAACATTTCTATTTCCCGATGATTACAACACGTATTTTGGAGAGAAGACATTTTTCGACATAAATATGTTAATATAAACTTTTTTTATAAAAACATTGAAGGGATCACCTCCCTAACTATTTTAAATTTCTTAGTAAATTTTATGTATGCGATTAAGACTTACTTTAATCAATTGTTAACGAATATTTGTCGATCTAAATGTGTAAGTTTTTATCTAAAAACAGATATGACCCACATCAAATATATACCAGATATAGGTATATTAATATTATTATTGGTATTATATTATAGATATAAATATAGTAACAGGCCTTAAGGGAAACCCTGTACTAAAAAAAAAAAAATTCGGAATTTGCAAAAAAGCTTATTTTTTGGTAGCCCACCCCCAGGGAAAAATCAAACTTTTAAAAGCAAATCTTTTTTTAACGAATTTAATCAGATTTTATCTTGAATCCCAAATTTTGCAAAATGATCTGTTTTTTAAAAACCATAGACAGTTGAAATTTTTTTAGTAATCAATTTGCTTCTGCAAATATTTTTAATGTTGCTAATTTTAATAAAAATGCAAATATTGTAGAAAAAATTGGGATTAGAAGTTGATCGAATTCACAAAAAAATACAAGTAAAGGATTTGCTTTTGAAAAAAAAAATTCTTGCAAATTCCAAAATGAAAATTTTCTCTACCCAAGTATTTTAGTAGGCCCCATCCCTGACTTTTAAATTAAAAATGTTAAATATTCTAGAGCTGTCACTGTAATGCTTAAAAAACTAAAAGCAAGATAAGGTTCTGATGCAGAAAAAACTATTTACATTTTTTTTATCATTTAACATATCATATTATTTCTAAATGGTCATTTCAGTTTTAAAATAATTTTTTAATTGGTTTTTACGATTAGGATAAGTTGATTTTTACTGCTGTATATTTTCTTATGTAATTTAAATTTATTAATTATATTAATTTTATTAAAATTAAAGATTAAAATTAAAAATTATTTTATTTACATAAAAATGTTAGCAACATTAGAAAGGAAGTCATAAAAAATAAATAAAATAATACTGCCTATTGAAGTAAAAGATAAGCATTATTTTAAAAATGTCTTTATTTTGTGAAAATGGAAAAAATACCCAAAAGGGAGTAATTTTTTTCTTACTTTCGGATGAGTCCCTAATGTATTCTTTAGCAACTAGTATCGCTTTTTAAATTTGCATAGCATTTGAGAGTCCCAACTTTCCCAGAGTCCTTTCGGTGCGCAGATAAAGAATAAGAGTGTTACTTTTTTTCGCAATAGTTTTTTATGTCTAAAAATTTAATATCAAAAACCTTTTTATTTTTCTATATTTTTTCTACTGATAAGTTAAGCTTTTTTTCATAAACTTTGATTTGGCCATTAATGTTGCCGCTTTTATTTAAACCTCCTTTACAAAAACTGGGTCTTATTCCAGATGGTTAGTATTCATTTTTTTTTTTATAGCCATCAAAATTTTTGTTTTAAAATGGAATAAAATGTACATCCCAATACAAAGATTTGGTCTATGAAAAACATTCAAACTTTGAATATTAACAAAATAACCCGACGGGAAATTTGTGTAACTTTCCACAATACATCTTTTAGAAAAAATTTATAAAACTTTTAAATTTATTATAACGCCCCCATTTTTTCATCTTGGGACAGTCCACGAAGGCTAAGGCCAAAGTTCTAAAGTACCTTTGGGGGCTAATACCACATCTCTATTTTTTTATATTTGACGTAAAAATTATTTGACGTCAAATACACAGAATTCACGTAAATAATTTTTTAATAAATTTTACAGCATTTTTCCATACCAAATAATTCTTTTTATTAACTACTTCAATATTTTTTAGAGACTGACATCAAAAAGGTCGGAATTCCAAAAGGGCAGGGCCACGTTTTATTTTTTCCAATTCAGGATTTAAATTTTAAATTTAGATTTTAAAAATTTAAAATTTTTAGATTAAATTTTTACCCAGAGATAAAATTTGAATCCGAAGTATAATTTTTTTTTTTTCAATTCAGATTTAA
>JAHBCN010023445.1:0-12589 GCA_019359885.1 Listronotus oregonensis | reverse complement strand
CCGCCACATTTTAAACCTAGTAATATACCCGAAAAAAATATTGTTAAGCAAAAGACGAAGTTGAAGCAAGACGTAATTTTGCACACGTTTTCTCATTTCGAGAAGTTTTGCAAAAGATAAGTAACGTAACTTATCTATGCAAGTAACTTTTTTGGAGCTCCATATACTGTAAGAAAGAACCGAATTCTATGGTAATTATAGTTTCTAGAGTAGAGTTTATATCTTCAAAAACTTTAGCAGATGTAACTAAGTCTTGTTTCTCAAATAATTTAAAAGCTGTTGTTTTACCCTACGGAACATTGAAAATTTGTATCACAGCATAGTCATAGCATGTAATGTTGTGACTGGCTGTGATATACGCAATGCAAAAAAAATGTGATTTTTACATTTAGGATAAGCCAATAAACTCGAATTTAAAAATATTTGCAATAGTTGTTGAGCCTTGCCTGGGGTTTTTAAAAAAATTATAAGTGTATACCAACCGATCAACATCTTCACCAACAACAACATTTACATCAGCTGGATTAAATCGATTAATTGCAGTTTCTATCAGTACATCAGCGTCATTGTCAGGTTGCTTGACCAAAATATGTTTAGTGGTAATTTTTTCTTTTTTTGGGACCTTAGAAAAAAGAACAGGTAGACGGGCACTGTCACGTAGATAATTGAGCAGTAAACAGATGTTGCCTAAGGCCACATGGTCACATTAAATGAGGGACTGAGTTTCTTTTAAGTTCATATTCTCAAAATTATCATTCAATATTAATGTATTAGTCACGCAGACTAATAGACTAGACTAGTTTTACTTATATTATGCGTCCAATGATGTATATAGGCAACGCAGTCATGCATAGTATAGGGAATAAAACTTTAGTAAATTTTAGAATTGCTTTGTCTCAGAAATGGTGAATTTAGGGAAAAAAGTGTAAGGGAAATTTTTGTAGAATGTTGCATGATCTACAATTTTTGTTTTAATTATTTTTATTATAAAACTAACCGTTTCGCTAAAAAAAACAAAAAAAACATTTTCGCGAACTTTGACTTTGTATAAAATTTTTTGCACACATGGGATCGATGGGGACTTTTAAAAATGTTATTATAATGGTATCGCTAGGTTAGGTTAGGTTAGGTTTTTTAGTGAGTGGACTTTTTACGCCCTCCACCGCGACCGCTCCGTCTATTGTGGCTTACACCTTTTTATGTTTCTCCCATACAGGATCAGACTTCCAAGGAATCCGATATCAGATTGGGAGAGAGTTCTTACATCTCCTTTTACTTGTGTCGCTACCGGACCTGTCTCCTGGAATGTATGACGAGCAGACGATTAGATCCGTCATGCCCTCCTCTCTTGGTTTAGTGACGTGGGTAGCTACCAGGTCCTTTTTACAAAAACCACATGTTCCTTCTGAGGCCGTTTCTCCGGCCTTTTCCTATGAAAACGGTTCTATCCGTTTTCTGTTTAAAACCAGGGAACCCTTTTCCCTACAAAAGCAGTTCTGTCCGCCTTCTGTTTGAAATCAGGGATCCCTTCCTAAGCACCTATTTGTACGTGATGGATTAGCCTTTCCCCGTGAAACAGGCGCCTGTGACTTTAGGGGCACCTTTCGAAACGGATTCACCCGTTTCGGTCGGCGCACCTTTGTCTGCTTGTGACCTTGGGTGGCACCTCTCCAAACGGATTTATTCGTTACGGTCAGCGCACATTTGTCACTTTTTTCCTATGAAAGCGGTTCTGTCCGCTTTCTGTTTGGAGCAAGGGAAGTAATAGTCCACCGCGGCAGAGCCCCGCATTACCGCAGTAAGGCTAGATACTCTGAGAGGTCGCCCTGTATCTCAAAGACACCGTTGGAGACACCTGTTTAAGGCACAGGATGTCATTCACTCCTCAGCACGGTATGCTAACACCTTGTGTATGCACCAACTCGTGCGAACACAGCAGTTGGGATGGTATTCCTAGGGTTAATGTAAATTTTTAGATTCTTTGGAATTTACGCAAGTGTACCCCTATTTTTCGGGCTAAGTTAACCAGATAATATGTAAAATTTTGAGCTAATTGTAAGTTCTTTTTTTTTATTAATACCGCCAGTCTTTACTCATAACTTCGTAATTTTTTTAAATTCTTTTTTAAAGCAGTTTCACGTAATAATAGTCGTTTTTATGAACTATTAAGTTTTTTAGAAAATGCCGTAGAAAATAAAGTTCGGTTTTGAAATTAAATAGTTGATGTGTCCTAAAATCCGAAACACCTAATAAAAAACTAACGAACCCATTAGGAGTTAAATTTAAATTACCCCGAATATAATCATTTCCTTTACATATACACATAAATCTTAATTAAAATTATTAATTTTAACGGAAAATGAAAATACACTTTGTACTAAAATTCCACTATATTTGAAACTTATGAGAAAATATTTATTTCTTATGCGACTAGTTTCGCTAACACGGTAGCTTTTTCAAGACTAACTAAAATTTCAAAAATTTCTTTAAAGACTAGGTATATATATTATGGTTTATCAGTTCTTGGTAATAGGTAAATAACATTTTTATATGGGGGTATGGTCTAATTATAGGTAATAAAGATTTTACAGTTATTAAAATTAAATAATTGAAGTGTTATAATACATTTAAATTTAACAATGGGGAATTATTTATCTAATTGACAATTTATTAGAGTATCGGTATTTTTAAGTTTGTTTATTTCAAGTGATTCCAGTAGATTCAACTTTCGGCCTTTGTTTTCTGTATGAAGTATTTTGAAATTTTGATCAAAATTATGATTTTGTTCTATTAAATGATTAGCGTAGTGGGAATCGGTTTTTCTTTTAGAATAACTTGTGTAATGTTCTTTTATTCTTTTGGAAAACTTCTACCTGACTGGCCTATATAAGTTTTTGGACAATCTTTACACGTTAATTGGTAAACTCCGATTTGTGATTGTTATCTAATTTAGATTTGTTGTTTTTTATTAATTTACTAGTGGAATTTATAGTTTAGAGGTGTTTCAAAAAACAGTTAAAATGGTTATACAAAAGTGTAAAAGTTTGTTTAAGAAAGTGATATCAGTAGACTAACTTTAATGAATCCACTGCCACCTAATTTATACTCATTAATTAAACTTCACAAAATAGGTTACCCAATAAGACCGTAGTTTCTTTTTGTTCTGCACCTTCTTATAAACTCTCAAAAAAGCTAATTGACATAATTACCAAATATACAAATTTTTCTGCAAAATTTCAAATTAAAAACTCAGCAGATTTAATTAAAAAAATTGAAAATATTTCACTACCAGTCAACGCTAAATTAATATCATTTGATGTTAGTAATTTATTCCCCAGTATACCCATAAGTGATACAATCTCTTTAGTTGAAAAACTTCTATCTGCAAGTAATATAAATGTTGTCAGGAAACAAGAAATTTTGAATCCTTAAATATTTGTTTAGAACAAAACTATTTTGAATTCAACGGGAACATTTATTCCAGCAAAGAAGGACTAATTATGGGTAACCCACTTAGTCCTTTACTGTCTGAAATATTTATGGACTCTTTGGAAAATAGAATAAGCAATCATCCCGTTTTTAAACAATTTATTTATTGGTACAGGTATGTAGACGATATTTTGGCTTGCTACAGGGGTACAGAAAGACAATTATCACAATTCCTTGATTTCATTAATAATATACATCCTAACATAAAATTTACTACGAAAAAGAACAAGAAAATTCTATCAACTTCTTTAGATTTAACAATAACACAAAAAACAATAAACATATTTTTTCAATCTTTCATAAGCCTACCCATACTGACAAATTATAAATAATTCTTCTTGTCACCCTATACAACACAAATTTGCAGCTTTTCACAGTATGATACATAGATTAATATCAGTCCCTTTAAACGAAATTAATTTTCAGAAAGAACTTAATATAATTAAACAAATTGCTCTTAAAATGGTTACACCTCACAGATAATAACAAAAATCCTAAACAAAAAACTGTACAAAAGCTATCAACCTGATTTACCCAGTACCTAAAGAAACTAAAAACAACTTTAAACTTATAACATATATTGGACAAGTAAGCGAAAATATTGCCAAATTCCTTAGAAAATTAAATATTAAGGTAGCATTCAAAACTATAAATTCCACTAGTAAATTAATAAAAAAACAAAAATCTAAATTAGATAACAATCACAAATCGGGAGTTTACCAATTAACGTGTAAAGATTGTCCAAAAACTTATATAGGCCAGTCAGGTAGAAGTTTTTCCAAAAGAATAAAAGAACATTCACAAGTTATACTAAAAGAAAACCGATTCCCACTACGCTAATCATTTAATAGAACAAAATCATAATTTTGATCAAAATTTCAAAATACTTCATACAGAAAACAAAGGCCGAAAGTTGAATCTACTGGAATCACTTGAAATAAACAAACTTAAAAATACCGATACTCTATTAAATTGTCAATTAGATCTAAATAATTCCCATTGTTAAATTTAAATGTATTATAACACTTCCATTATTTAATTTTAATAACTGTAAAATCTTTATTACCTATAATTAGACCATACCCCATATAAAAATGTTATTTACCTATTACCAAGAACCGAAAAACCCTAATATATATACCTAGTCTTTAAAGAAATATTTAAATTTTAGTTAGTCTTGAAAAAGCTACCGTGTTAGCGAAACTAGTCGCATAAGAAATAAATATTTTCTCATAAGTTTCAAATATAGTGGAATTTTAGTACAAAGTGTATTTTCATTTTCCGTTAAAATTATAATGGAATTCCACCGAGTATCGGCAAAGTCAGTTCAATTAAAATTATTAATACCTGCAAACCACTTGTCCTTTCGTAGTTTATTAAATCCATCCTTTAACATGCCCAATCTATCCCATGGATTGGATTTACACAATCGTAGGACTAATTTTCTAGCATCATTATTAAAATCATTGGGAAAGGTAACATAATCCATGCCTTTAAGAACTTTTCCAAGAGTTTTATTATAAGTTGGGTCTCCAGTATAAAATGGAGTCTTTCCTACTAATAACTCAAAGATTAGAACACCAAGAGCCCAATAGTCGACTGCTCTGTCATGGCCCTTATTTCCTAAAAAAACATTAGTATGAGTAAACTGACCATATTTTTTAAACTCAAAACGGACGTTTATATAGACAGGCAAGGTAAGCCTGAAAAAGTCGTGGCCTAATTCCAAACATGGATAAAATGTGTATTTTTCAGTGTGGGTTGGCAATTATATAATTAAAAACCTAAAAATTGTTCATATTAAACATAATTATTTTTATTATAACACATTATGAAAAGTAGAAATCAATTACCAGCTTTATTAAAGCATGGTTTGTGTAACAGCAACTTTTAAATTATGCGGAACATATTTTTTTTAGTTATATTTATAGTTTTAGAGGAACAAATTTTCTTTTAGAAACTTGGTGATGATTTTAAATAAGCATAAAATTCTTGGCAGGTTTTTTTTTATTAACCTCAGTAATCAACATTGCCTTTAAAACGGAAACCTGTAAATGATTTTTTTTCAGACGTCCACAATTTATTCATTACAGAAAAGATTGTTTTTATTGGAGTATTTGTACCAGGTAGACATCTCTTCTTCTTTTTCTTCCCTGTGAGCCGTCTTGATTAACTACCGGAGGCAGCGCAGCCTTTATCCAGCAGCCATTATCTTTTATATCAATCCTCCCATTAGTCTTGTTCCTTCTACAAGTCTGTATAACCCCGAGACTGGTTGGTTGATAAATTCCTGTGGGCTCATTATCGGTTGCCCAAATAATGCCTGTCTTTTGTGATTCAATGCTTTACATTGCACAGGATATGGTAGGCTGTTTCTTCACCTCGTCGAAATTCTGCAACTTGGGTCCCCATTATATGAGCCTATCTTGTAGGTGTCCTCTTAGGTTATCATGCCCTGTTATAAGTCTGTTCCTACTTTGTCTTAGTAGTTCTTCCCTCGTTCTTTTGGATGGGCCTCTCATGACTCTTCCATGTCTACTAAGGTTTCCCCAGTATTCTTCGTGTTTGTTTGAATCCATTCCCCGGTTTGCCCTCGTGCTGTGGTTTTCGTCACTCCAAGGGCAGGTTCTGGCCCAAAGTATGGTGAGGATGATCCCTGTCTCAAGGGCTCATCCGCTTTTTCCAGGTAGACATAAAATATATTCAATTAAAACACAAAAAATTTCATGTTGAAGATTGTTGGTGCGAAAGTGTTTGTATACTTTCACCCAACCAGTTTCTGGGGAAGCTTTTAAATTAATAATATTTAGTTCCTCGCCTAGCTACACTCCCAAAATTGACATTGGCATGGTCGCCACAAAATGCAGCGACTTTTTATATCAAATTATTATCTTTCAGTAATTAATATAAATAGTCGACAATGATATCAGACGTTTCACCTGGTTGATCTTGGAGGTCTAAAATTTTCACTTGCACACCTTCGTAAGGTTGAAAAAAGCGCACTACAAAAGGATTTGTTACCGTGGTTTCAAGGATCGTTTAAAATTGTAACACAATTATTGGACTTATTGAAATCATCTTTTAATTCGTCGATCGCTGTATGCGCCAAACATTTACTACAACAGCTTCTGTTTTCGTACGTGCGCATAAAAATTTCTGATCAAAACAGGATTGGATTAATTTCGACGCACATCATTGGAGCGGAAACTGGTTTTCTTGTATAGTGTGATAAGTCCAGACACATTCTGCCGCGGCAACATCCAAATCCTTTGAAGTTGGCAGCGCGTAAAAAAGTTCATCATTGAAGAACTGGAAGCGGCGGCACGATCGGCCTTCTGCCTTCATGTTCATGTATGTTTTTCAGACGTCAAATGCTGTTTAATAACACCAGCACCGCTATGGGAAACACTTAACTATGTGCGACAAGGTTCGCATCTTACATCTAAAGAAGTATTCATTTGCTTAATAAATGTGTATTTTGCTTGTCGGTTGACATTAAATGAACACTTGCATTTCGGCATAATTAAAGAGAAAATTACAAAACAGAAAACTTCAAATTAGTTTACCACTAAACTACTTTAAGAACATTGTACAAAAACAAAACAATAGCGAGAAGTATGTATGCACGTGGCTAGCCGTAGCCAGACGTATTCTTAGTCTTAGGGCGTTTGCACACTATACGGCATCGAAGCGGTTTATCGCATGCGATATCGGATGATGTAAAATTACATTTATTAAACGGAAAGCTTGCAGACCAGTACGATGCGATAAAATATCGTTGCGACCCTCGAGAGAGTCGCAGATCATTGCGATATGCGGTCACAAATCGTACGACTAGGTCGCGTGAGGAATTTAGACCGCCAATATAATCAAATCAGTGTTTGCACACGTGTCGTACTGTGAACTGCGTTTAGTCGTTTCGCTGTTGCCAAAAGAGCCACTTGGTTTTAAATTAATTTTTAAAAAGGTTATAGTGATAAGTTGTATTTTATAATGACCGCTAAAATAAATATTAGGAAGAACAAACTTAATTTTAAATTGATAGATTTAATAGAGGCTGTAGAGCAACGTCTGTGTTTGTGGGATAAAAGGACGGAAAAATATAAGGATAGAAATTGCAGAGACAAAGCATGGAAGAAAGTTTACGAAATTTTGACAGTTTTAAAGATATGGACAAAACAGAACAAAAACAATTTGGTAAGTTACTTTTTTTTACTATTTAAAAATCTGAATTGCAAAGAGGGTTTTTGTCTTTTTATCAGTGGCAAAAAAACTAATTAAAAAAAAGTTGCAACTTTGACATTATATTTTTGATTTTTGCCCAGGTAATGACTTAGAAGGGCTTACAAAATAGGTAGCAAAGTAAGTTCTTGAATCATTAGCAAATCTTCCTCCTCAAGGAGTCCCAGTGACTGATAAATCTTGGAAACCTTTCGTGGATTAAAACTTTTCAGAGCAATAGCCATCTCTGTCTCGTACCAAATTATGAAGTATTACACAAGCCTTAACTGAGTATTGCGCAAATATTTTTGAGACATTTATAGCTCGATGAAAAATTCTCCACTTATTACTCAACATTCCAAAGGCACATTCCACGTATCTTCGAGCTCGGCATAATCGGTAGTTAAAAATTTTCTTTGTTTCGTCAAGATCTGTCCGTCTACCGTAGGGTCTTAATAGTGTAGTGGTCAGCGGAAAAGCTTTATTACCAACAAAAACTTAGGGCAAAAGGGTGTCGATAGTACTTCCATTAAGCAAAGCAGGGAGTGGAATTTGAAGCTTATTTTCTTGAATATGCTTTCAAAATGATGTTTGTATCACACTATTTTCCATAGGCCCCTATGTCGACATAAACAAAACGATAATCTACGTCGACAATGCTAAAAATTTTGAACACGTACTTGTTTTGACACGTCCAACGGATCCAATACTCTGAGGAAAATGTGTCTTTCTTTCGAATTCACTAGCCATGTCTAGCTACTTCTGTTGTTGATGGTCTCAGAATATATTATCCTTCATTGAAAATATGTCATAGATAATGGCAAACTTCTTTGCCAATGAGTCGGATAGTTGTAATTCCGAGACGTTATAAGTACGATAAATCAGTAAAATTATTTCCACTGGCTAGAAACCTAAAAAAAAGCAATTATCAGTAACTCAAAATAGGTTGTTTTTAATTTCAGAAGCTGCCGTTTCAGATAAATAAAGGAATATAAGAGACGCTTTTAACAGGTATCTGAAGAAAAGCACTGGAGACTCGGCAAAGAAAAAGTATTTATATCAAGAAAATCTGCTTTTCCTGATGGTTATTTTAGAAAAAGATGAAACAGTAGCAAGTTACAATGATGATTCACAACAACTAGGGAACGAAATAGAAAATAATGATATACCACAGGGAATTGAAAACTCTAAAATTTCACAGCAAGCGAAGCGCAAAGAATATAAACCCAAATCGTGTCAAAAGCGTAAAATAGATGAGGTCGATAAAGCCCTAATGCAAAGAGATGACAAAAGAACACCTTAATCCACTCCAGATGAAGACGAATCGTTTTTTGCCTATATACTGCCTTCGGTCAGAGAATTTAGTCAGGATGAGAAATTACAATTTCGAAACGAAACACTGCAGCTTATACAGAAAATAAAAACCAATGGACAGCAACTTCAACAACCACTGCTCTTTTCAACATCATCTACAAGACCTGCAATTCATTACCAGAGTATAGATATTAGCCATCATCAAATTTTCTCTTCATACCTTAAAAATTAATTACTTCTTTTTATGCATTTTTTGTACGTTTCCTACTTTTTTTAAAGTTCTTTATTTAAATAAATATCGGTTTTCTCACCTATTGTTACTGCCAACTTTTCTTTTGCAGGTATACAGTAACGTATGTGCGTATCTTGGCGGCGTATAGTCTCATCCAACCGATTAACTAAGTAATCGAAAGTTGCTGTACTCATACGAAAGTAATTAAAGAAATTTATTTCGTCATTTCTTAATTTATCAAACAAAGTATAAAAAGCACATTCGAGATAACGCACTTGTATTAGTGGATGCACCCAGTATTTTCTATTTTTTATTGCCGCCCGCCTTTGTCTTCTCCCTTTCATTAAAAAATGTAAAATTATTACGCGTCTGTAATTCATGTTTTTTCTTTTAACACTCCTTCGCTACTATTTAGAAATGAATATCAACATTAGACAGCGATAAAATCATTGATTCGACAAATAATCGCGCTGTGTGAAAAGAACCCACGATTTCGGGGCGGTATATCGCAGGCGATAAATCGCAACGTTGTCGCATAATGTGCAAACGCCCTTAGTGATTTGTGATTTGTGAGCTAGTCTAATAATCAAATGGACCCATACCACCCGTTCTTAGGTAACTAAGAGTAAACAAAAATCATTTTGAGAAAAACACGTTAAAGTATGCATAAGCTACTGCGCGCTGCTGAGAACGCGCATACACCTCAACTTATTTCATGGTGTTTTAACTTAATAGCCAAATGTCCTTTTATAACCACTTAAGATATATTTGGTATTATCAATGATCGATATATATATATATATATATATATATATATATATATATATATATATATATATATATATATATATATATATATATATATATATATATATATATATATATATATATATATATATATATATATATATAATTTTTTTGGTATTATTTAAAAGATATTTGTAAAAAGTATTTAGGGTTCCCAGACGAAAACAGTCCTAATTCTGGCTTTGTAAAGTAATATGGAAGCAGATAAAAATTCACTGTAGTTCACAACTCAGTCAAATTTATTTCCTTTCTTATAAAATATTATAAAACTCACTTTAATATAGTTAAAAAGTTATTTAGAGTCTTTAGTTTTCTGTTTACCTTTAATAACTTCTGGAGCAGTATATTCAGGTGTTCCCACAAACGTATAAGTTTTAGAACCTGGGTCTAGTTTCTTAGCAAATCCAAAGTCAGCTAATTTAAAGTATCCTTTTTTATCAATTAGAACATTTTCTGGTTTTAAATCCTAAACGCTATGCCTCTTGCATGTAGATAAAGAAGCTTCAATAATACAACTTATTATAAACCTAAAGAATATTTATTATTATTATGATTAGCTAATTTTATATATTAATAGCTATTTAACAAATATGTATGTTAATAAGAGCAATTTATGATCGAGTTTATTAAAAGCGCCAGCATATCAAGCGCGTTAAGGGTGGAAATCATTAATCCCCAGCTAATGACCGATTTAGTAACAATATTTTTTCGGCGGTCGTTTTGCTATTAAATTGAAAATTATATTTTTTTGGTAATGAATTTCGGTGGTAGGCAACCAACTTGACGGATATTTTAATGATTTGGTTATAAATGATTTTTTTCTGTGACGGAAATAGTAATTTACGTTACAAGGCCGAGAATGGTACAAGTCTTCTAGACAAGTACTTTAATGACATTTCACGGTCGGCACGTTTTATTTCATACTGTTTTATTATTATTATTATTTTATTTTTTTTTTTGATAATTAAATTAAAGTGTGAATATTTGGATAATATGAAGGTGTCAATATTGTTAAAATAAGGTGAAGAAACTTTTGTGCAGATTCTTCAATGTCAAACCAAGCTTCAACATCTTTGGTAGTAGTGTTCAAAAGAAAACCTGCCCTGTAAATATTTCAAATAATTTAAACTGCAGTATTACTGTAAATGTTTATAAGTAATTTTATTGTAATTTGCATAATAAAAATTGTTTAGAATTAACCCTGTATTAGTAAAAATATTAAATTTCAGTTTCAATCCGGTAAAGTTACTTTACCGGCCTAGTGATGTAATGTATCATTTCCCGGACTCAAACTGACAACGTAATGTAGTATATTAAGGTTGATATAAATAAAAATTTTTTTTTTGCAGTCGGCCAAAAAAAACTTTCGGTTTTGATTTAATAAAAAAGGAAAGTTTTTCAAATCGTACCGAAAGCAACTTTTTTCGGGACGATTTTTTCCTTTTGTAACGATTTTTTTACTTTTTTGGAACGGTTTTGGGTATCTACGTAGGCGGCCTTGGCAACAATATACAAATTGTTTCTTAATAAACAATCAATAATTAAAGTGAAGCCGAATTGTTCCACATAATTATAAGCTGCTAAAACGGCTACTAATAAAATATTCCGCTAAAGTCAAAAAAGAGGTACGAATTGGTCTACAATTTAAAAATGAACAGTGCTAAAAAAATGCATACTATAAAAAGAATCTTCTTGCATACTTAATGGAAAAATCAAAATTTTACAACCCATCTAGCCCCCTGGAGCAATTACTCGATGCTTAAGTCCCAATACCAAAAAAATAATATAAATAAAGCTGCTATCCCAAAGGTATTGCTTTTCTTAAAAAAAAAATACTTGACCACAAACCAAAAAAATCAAGAGTATTGAATAAACAAAAAAGTAGATAAATTATTATCGAAGCTTTGAGATAATATTTACCTATTAACAAATGCTATATTAAATGTAATTTCCCTTCTTCCTGTTCATTTTTTATGCATATTTTTTGGTTTTCATTGTCATTGGTTTAGCAGGTGCTTGTCGTCGTAAAGAGTTTTGTGAAATGAGTTTAGATGATACAGAAGATAGGATAAATATGTTAGTAATTAAAATTCCCAATTCTAAAACGAATATGAAAATAATATTTCTTTATACAAAAAATATTTGTCATTACGTCCAGTAAACACACCACATCGTAGATTATTTGTATATTACAAAAACAGAAAATGTACCTATTGGTATTCATACTTTTGGTAATATCGCCTGCAAAATTTCTGAATTTCTTAAAATACCGCATCCTCAAGAATACACCGTACACTGTTTTCGATGTAATACACATAAGTAATGATAGATATTTAATTTAAGAATATTTTATCATTCCTTTATATCAAAAGGACAATTATTAAATGTGCATTGCATAAATGACATGTTTCTTGAACTCTTCGGTACATTATATTTCATCATTTCTATAAATCTTGAATAAGCGTAAATAATTTTTGTAATGCTACTTTCGCTGCTTCTACTAACTCCGGTGAAGTCAGAGAAAAC
>JAHBCN010023444.1:0-12636 GCA_019359885.1 Listronotus oregonensis | reverse complement strand
AAAAAAAAGTATTTTTATGAAAATTGAGTGAGTTATGATCAAAATAAGGTTAGACCAACATTTTTTAAGTGCAAAAATCTTTGAAAGTAACCCCCTAACTACCACCCTAATAAAAATAAGTCGTAGCCCTTTTTCAATTTTTTTTATCTATCTATCATAAATACATTCTACAATTTTAACCGATGTAAATTGATTAATTTAAAAAAAATGAAGATGCAAGTAAAAGTGAAATTTTAGAATTTTAATAAAAATGAACTTTTTTTCAAAATAACTCAAAAACTAAGAAAGATACGTAAAAATTATTGGAGTATCAAATTGTAGCTTTTTAAATTACAAACATTTTGCTTTTTTAAAATTTACTGTATGGCAAAAATTAGGTCAGATCAAGGAAGTTTAAAGGTGTATGGAAGCCCAATACTGTAGAACAAAATTGTCCAGGCGTGCAGGGCAGCGGGAATCGGGGGATTGACCCGGGGAGTTTGCGCAATGAATAGTAGTAGACCCGACTTCCATAATTCTTTGTTACTATCTATAAAGTTGACATCATCAAATGTCAAATTCAAGCATTCACTGTTTTTTTTTTATTTTTTACACAAAATTGTTGTTATTAAAGATACTACCATGAATATTTAAATTATTGTGTAATATTGGATTTTATATCATCTGATATAATATGGAAAGAATAGATGGCGCCACTTTACAGCCTTCTATTTAAATGGTCGATATTTTTGGGAGTTTTGTATTTTTACCAAAAATCTTAGTAAATAAATAAAAACACGTTTTTTTAAAACTAAATTTCAAACATTGTATGATAGTTTCATGTACTTATCACCAATTTTGTGATAAAAGAAGGGCAAGATAGTGTAAATGAGTTTAATCTAATCCCAAGATTGTGGTTGTCCCTAAAAAGTGAAAATTTTTATAACTGCTTTTTAGGCATATACTTTTCACTAATAACAAACATTCATGAGACAGAATAACAGTGGTTAATAATGTTTAGTAACCTTTGGTACCTAGGTATCCATTGTAAAGTAACCGTTAAATATTATGTGTCTACAGTATGTCGAACTTAAAAAGTTGATAATGTAAGTTTAAGAAACCAAAAATCTAATTTCTTTAAACAAATACAGAAAAAGCAAAAAGAACTTTAACATAAAATTGTACTTTTTTTTTTATTCAATTAAAGGGACCTGTATAAATTAAAATTTGCCTGGTCTGCCCAGTAATTAATAATTTTGATCCTTTAAAAGAATGTACTAAATTATTAAATGAAATAAAAGAAACCTAAATGTAAACCTTATTTCTTTTTAATAATCCACAGAAATACACAAACATTGGGAAATCATCTAAAAAGATAGTTAAGATTGCCTTACTTTTCTCACTGCTATTTCCTATAAAATTTTTTCATTTTCTATAATTCATAATTGATATATTATTATTTATTCGGTTACCTAACGTTACATCTCATAAGAAGCACTTAATTTAAATATAAGAAATACTTCCCTTTAAAGTAAAAATGCCGGGTATGTTACCCTTAGATTTGCAAGAAAAAAACCATACAACCTCTAGTCATTTTGTTACGATATTATAAGTAACAAACAATAAACACAAAATTATAGTCACAATTTAATAAACACTAATCACTAAAATAAGAAGGTTTTTATCAATTCAAAAAAACTTTTGCAACCACAAAATATAATCACACAAAGCAAAACAATCGAAACTAATACGGCTCTCATAAAAGTATAATGTGTTGCCTAACTACACACTGATTTATCAGTGTGTAAGTAGGCAACACATTAAATTATTTGTGGAATTTTGTTTTGCGCAGAATCGGCGGGGCCAACTCTGACAGTTATTTTCATACTGGGCTGGACATTTTTTGATCGAATGGGCCATAGCATTGGGCTTCCATACACCTTTAAACTTCCTTGAGCTTTTCTCATGTCTAATTCTACTGAGGTGCCCCAGGTAATCCTCGTGTTTGTTTCGGATCCATTTCCTGGTTTGCCCTCGTGCTGTGGTTTTGGTCACTTCAAGGACAGGTAGGGTTGCCGCGAGACACGAGATACGAGACGTCTCGTCTCGTCTCGTCTAGAAGCCATTTTGTCTCGTCTCGAGAGCATTTTGTCTCGAATTTCGAGATGAGACGAAACGAGATAAAATCCTTCGAGACAAGCTCGGACGAGACGAGACGAGACATCTCGAAAAATTTTAATGACTTAAAACTTAAGTGAACTAACAATATATTTCTAGTTCTTAAGAATTATACAGGTTGTTTAAGATTTAGTGTTACAAACTTCGACAGCAGTTGGATCTTGCAAAAATAAGTTTCTATAAACATAGGTCAAGCAATGCATCGTTTCAGAAATACCAGGGTATTAAAAAAAAGAAGCTAAAATGAATTGCTTTTAAAAGTATATCACCCTGTGATTTTATTATTTTTTAATTATTTTGAATATTTCACTCATGTACATATTTTCCCATATGAGAAGTGGTATTATAGAAAAATTACAGCGGAAATTCCACGTCGTTTAGGCAACGTAGTTTTTCCAATTACTGTCAAATTGACAATACAAAATTTTTAAATAATAATGACGGTTTGTTAAATTAATATTTAATTTTAAGTTAATAAACTTTATCCACGTTTTTGATTCGTGAAATATTCTCCCTAAATACCGCTCGTGCTTTAAAATTAACCAGATATTTTTTTACTCATGCGTGTTTTCTTTAAAAATTTCACTCGTCCCTCGGACTCGTGAAATTATGAGAAAACACGCTATCGTAAAAAATTATCGGTAATTTTTAAGCACTCGTGGTATTACCCCCGTAAAAACAACTTAAAATACAACTATTTTGTCTCTTGATTTTTTTTAAATTTTGCTTTGCTTTCAAGAAAAAAATTAAAACCGATTTTTTTAAACCCTTTTGAAAAGTAGGAGTTTTACTTTGTCTCTCAAAAAAACTCAAATAACGAAAAAGTAAGTTGTTTTATCAAAATAATTGTTTTAAAAAATTATGTACAATTAAAGCTTCTTTTTAACTTTAGGACCCTGATTATGGGTGTCCGTAAAGTCTGAAATCACCAATTTTTTGAGAAAACTACACAATTTTAAGAAAAGCTCAATCACGTCAACTTTTCTTTACAAGGCGTGTTATAAAAAAATATAAGCATTTATACAGAGTGTTCCATTTTTAAAAAATATTAATTTACCTTCTTACTTCTTACAAGCTTCAAACACAAGAATGAACTAAGGAAAAATGTCAAAACATTTTAAAAAGGCAACCGCTCATAGATCTTTAAATAGTAAAAAACATGCAAAAACTATTGCCGCATCCCGAATAAAATGGTGTGTCGGCAAAGTATACAGACGGTGCGGCGGCACTTTTTGCAGAGGGTTGTTTTTGAATGTTTTTCTGTTAGTTGAGGATTTGCCGCTATTATGTTTTAAAAAGTTTTAATTTAAACTAAAAACAATGCATCCTTCTTAAAATACATACCAGTTTGCAGCAGATTTTGCAATTAGTTTGTAGGTATATAGTGTACAGGGTGAGTCAACGATGGCAGAGAGTAAGTAATTTAATGCCTTGAATATAAGATGTGTAGATAATGTGCTTATGTAAGTATTAGGTATATGGTTAAATAGTATGTTAAATTTTAACGATATTTTGAATTAGACAGGGCACGTCCATAAAGTATTAGGGTGCTACAAAAGTAATTTTTAAAAATTTAAAATAGAATACCTATACCTACTCATATTTTTACAGTTTTGGATTCTATTTATTTAATTCTAGAAATTCCTATACCTACTTCATATTCTATACCCAGAAAGTTACGTAGGTATAAGAATATTGCCATTTAGGATAGTTTGGGTATACCTAATTATTATGGAAAAAGTTAAAAATTGGTAAAAAATTGAGAATGAACATTTCTAGAATTAAACATTGGAATTAATAATGTAATGATAAAATATGTGTGTTCCATTTAAAAAATATGTCTTTTTATCACCACCTTGTGCCCTGTGTAGACATAAAAATTAGTTTAAAAAATGTGTAACATGTACCTAAAAATAAAAATCGACGGGTCCAAGCATTTTTATTAAACTTCCGATCTAATTTTTATTGAAATTATCCTATACATTACTAATGCACTGTATATTGAAATTAACCAAAACAACTCGAGACAAACAAGACAAAACGAGACGAGACAAACGTTTGTCTCGTCTCGTCTCGACCTTTGTCTCGTCTCGTCTCGAAATATATTATCTCGAAATTTCGAGACGAGACGAGACAAGGCTTTATCTCGTCTCGTCTCGTCTCGCGGCAACTCTAAGGACAGGTTCTGGTCCAAAGTAATGAGTGGATGATCCCTGTCTCGCTAGCTCATCCCTAATTGTTCCCAATGAGACAACGATCTATTTAAAAAATAGATAAAATTATGTCGATTATCAAAGATTGTTTTTAACTCCAACGAAATAGAGTCCGTTTTGTTAGACAAGATATTTTTAAAGGCGTAAATAAGTGCGTTGTTGAATTTGATAACGAAAATTATTTAAAAAAAAACAATATTTTGTGTTAAATATTAATTTGTAATTTGTATAATCTAAATTAAATTAGATTTATGTCAAATAAGATAAGATTGTTTTAGAATAAAAAATTATATTTCGTAAATAATTTTAGTAGTAGAATGGGACCATTGCTTTATTTATATTTTAAAAATATTCGTTTATTTCAGTAAGTTTTTTCTTCTGAACCCTGCAATTTTTATTTAGTATTTAGTAAAAAAATGTTTCAACATTTAAAAAGTGAAATATGACAATTCGGTCCTGCGTCACAAAATAAATCTAAATCTGGGTATGCAAATGAGGTGAAGCACATAGAAAAGGGGTAAAATCGAGAATATAAAATTTCAACCCCTCATTTAAGAATATCATAAATCAAATGTCCTAACAATGCTTACTGGTTTTTCTTTTCAATTTAAACTCTGTTTAGAAATTTGCATACTGGAGTTTTGAGTTTTTTGGCTCGAGTGGAGTAAAATATGAAATAGCAATATTTATATTTAGGTATACGGCAACTGGGCTATTGACTATAACAAAAAAATGAGGGGTAAAAATGTATTCATACACATCAGTGACGTCTTAGTTTCAATCCGTGAAGTTTTGCCAGTCCCCGAGAAAAAAATATTGTTGATTTATTTTAAAACCAACAAAATCAACCCTTTGACACATGTCAGGCACAGACACTTCACGCCTGGTTTTAAAATCTGTTCCATTCTAAAGTATATTCTTTGCCGACGATATTTTTCAGTTTTGACTGAGCGTCGCGTCGGACCAGTGATTTTGCTCTAAAAAAGATACAAAGATTTTACCCGGGAAACGAAGCATTTTTTTGCAAAATTTCTTTTCACCTGTAGAGATCGAACGCTGTAAGAACAACACCGATACGTCACGGTCTCTTATGGCAAACTGATATAAAACCGTGACGTATCGGTGTTGTTCTAACAGCGTTCGATCTCTAGCAACATTTTCTCAGATTTTCGAATCTGACCGCCCCATCTCGCTAGAATGATTAAAAGGGACCGAAACTTGAGATTATGTGATCTGACTACGCGGTTCTAGCTAATATATCACATCCTAGCTATACATAATACTTGGAAAAAAATAGAATTAAAATTCGAGTAAACAGATATTTTTCTTGTCACTTTTAGGCCGAATACTACCAGGAAACAAGTTTTCAAACTTTTCTGAGCGATTACGAAAAATCAAAATTTTCAAATTTATGAAATGCCCCGAAATTAAAGATTTACAATTTTCTAATCTATATGGAATTTTCCTGAAAACCTAGTTTCTCACAGTTTTCGACCTAAAAAACATATTGGAAACACCCGTAGAGCCCTAAAAATGCCTTGTACCCTTTTGGAATCCCGTTTGGCTAATATGCGGAATCCTAGCCCAAACGGTATACCGCTCGCGGGTTTCCCGCAATTTGAGATCCTTCCCATGATCGCCGCGATCCAATGGTCCTAGATTTAGAAAGCTGAGAAAATTTGCCTGTAGCGATACTGCATTGTTTCAAAAACCTCATTAAATACTTTCAATCCTTATCCCAAATCTCTTATCCCGCATCTTAGTTAGAAAGACAAAAAATGCACCTTTTTGAAGCAAACCTTAGCAAAAACTATTTAATTTATAGGGAACTTTTACATAGTTTGGTCTAAAAAGGTAACTGTCAGTCATTTATAATAATAACGGCTTAAAATATGTTAAAAAACTAATTTCCAACGTATAAGTTTAGAAAACGTATTAATCGCAAAAACGTATTAATTGCAATAGTTGTGAAAAAACGTGAATGAAATCGGGTAAACGGGGAAAAAAGATATGGGAACTAGTAGCAAAAATAAGATAAATAATTTTAATGAAACCAGAATTTATTGAGCATCGTTATTCATGAGAAATTTAAAAGTAATAATAAATTAGTCGTCTTTGCAAAAATCCGTATTTTAATGTTAAATAAATTAATAATTCCAAATAAATTTCGTGAATAAATTTCTGGACCGCATTCTTGTAATTAATACATTAAAAATTTTAGTTTCGATGATGCATTCTAATTTCACTGACTTTTTTATACTTGCATAAAACGTATCTATCAAATCGTTCCCTTTTTAAATTGTACAACAAAACAACTTTATTTAGATAATAATTATGCTCAAATAACGTCAAAAGTTACGATTACTGTGCTTGACATAAATTCCATTAACTTCTAGACGTTAATGTACAATATGACAATTACTATCTATATACTCTGCCTGTTTTGGAAAAAACCTATATTTTACCTGGTGTATAGTAGATTAGATTTATTAATTAAGGAAATAAACTTTTCTATAAAAGTTTTACTTCACTAAAGTGGATAAATATGGAATTGTGTCTCCTTAAAGTAATAGAGAACTATACTATTTTGCAGGTCAATGCGGATGTTTCTTTCACAAGACCTTAAACTAATCTTAGATTGGGGCACCAAAAATCTTGTTTAGTTTATTTTCACCAAAACACAGTCATGTTCGCTGTCGCAAAAAAGTCTGTCAATGCTCAACTGTTACATATGAGCGGCCAAGGGCTCCAGAACAAAAAGTCATTACTGCGTGTAGGCGTTACTTTTGAAAATAACCTCAACGGGCCCAAACGCATTACATCTCTCTTCAGCAGCTTCAGAAAAGCTGGGATTTCTCCTTTGAGTCAGAAAGTTATTCTATTCCTTCAATCTGTGTACTCTGTATGTATCCCAAATCAGTCCCTCTTTAGAATATTGTTCTTATGCCTGAGAAGTGACGTGTTTAACTCTTAGCATTCTCGATTCCATTCAGAGAAGAGCTGTTCGTCTTATTAATGATCCCACGCGTACAGAAAAACTTTTTTCTCTTGCCCTCCGACGAGCTGTAGGGTATCTGTCGCTCTTCTATAGGTATTTTCACGGTTTCTGCTCAACGGAGTTGGCCACGTATAAATCCTCCTCTTGCAGCTCCCAACAGAGCAACACGTAGTGCAACTTTTATGTATCATTTTACAGTTCAACAAGAGAGGCCCCGGACTTCCTGCTTTTTTCGTTTCTTCATCCCTGGAAGCGCCCAGACTATGGAATCTGCTACCCGCAGAAGTTTTTCCTTCTCCTCCCAATCTCCAAATATTTAAGTCCCGTGTAAAAAAACTTCCTCTCACCACACTTAAGGCACCCACGGTACGTTAGTACTTAGGCATTAGCCTTCGTGGACTGTCCAAAGATAAAAACACTTATTTTTTATTATTTTGTGTAACTAAAGTCAGCTGAATGTATTTTATTTAACCTTTATCTAAATATAACTACTCATGTGAATTTTATTAATACTGGATACTGTTTTGAGTACCTTGTAAGAAATGAAAATACCAACTTTAGTAAAATGCATTTGTGGAAAACTGGAAAATTAAGCTATTATTGACCTTTTTTTTAAATTTCGTATGACTAGAAGTATTAAAAAAGTCATTATTCTCGTAATTTTTTAACCATTCGGTGTGTAATTTTCCTACCGAATACCACTTTAGCTTCAATTAAAAATTGATAATTTTTTCTTTCACACGAATTTTTTTTTAGATAATTCTCCCTCTTCTTCGACTCGAGAAAATTTTCAAAATATTCGTGTGCTCGAATAAATTTGCAGTAAAAATTAAAGCTTTAGTGGTATAATAAGTAAAAATACTTTTAGCTACGCTCACCTTAGAGGTTTTAACGACAGCTTTTTTTAAGAATAGATATACTGGAAATGGAGAAATGTTTACCGTGTTGTCAATTGTCTATATTAAAATAAGGTTAATAAGACAAAAATTAAATTTTTGTCATTCAAGAGAAAAATACCAAACAATTTATTAAAACGCTGTTATTATTTTTAAAAACAAGTAAGAGAAGACATGTAAGTAAAAATTTTGTGAAATTTTAAAAAATCTATACCGCATAATTGGCGTTTCATTTAATGATAAACAACATAAAATAACATAGCTTATTGTTTCAATATACAATCGAACAAAATTTCCAAAAATCTTTGTCTATTTAGATTTAAGTTTTACACAAAACCTTTTGTTGCATACTTTACTTGACAATAATCAACATAAACTGTTGCACGCGAAGATCGTGCAGACCAATCAAAAGCCGGTGTTTCTATGTAGGCGGCACTGGCCTGTAATATTGACCTATGGCGGAAACATCCAGGTACAGTCAGTGCAGAAACGGAAGGTTTTATCTCGTTTTATAGGTATTTTATGGTGATTTTCTGGTTACTTGGTCTAGGCAATTGAATATATTACGATTAGGACTCCTAGAATATTCCGTAAGTTGTATTTAAGGATTAAGAAATTTAATTTTAATAATATTTGCAAAAAATTATTAGTTTTACTGTTTGAGCTAATAAGTTTTATTTGATACCTATTATTTTTTAAGGCACTTTCTCGTATTTAAAAAAATGTGAAATAGCCACCTTCAAGAAAGTACCTACTTAAGAAAATGATTCAAATTAAAATGAAAGTGATACGACATAAAATAAGCATTTTTTTTAATGAAACTATTTATTGTTTTGGTTTTAAAAGTGTCTGATTGTTTTTTATATTTGATACATTTCAATATAATTGCGTATTTACTGTTAGTAACAACAGAATTAATTTAATTCCTCTAAAAAATGTGTGATTTAAACTAGAAAATATCTAAATGCCAAAAAACAAAATTAGTTTTTTGCATGTCAAGGTCTAGTGTTTATTACTAGGTAGGTATACTTTTAATATACAGGGTGTCAGGAAAAATGTGGGAAATCTCCCTGATATGAAAAAAAAAACACATAAAATGAATACTACAAGTTCATATAGGTAGGTAAACTATTTTCGTATCAGGGCCGTATCTAGGTATGGCCGCGCCCTTGGCGGGCCTTAACATTTGCGCCCTCCACAGACCGGGGGATTTGAGGAGTATGGAATACCCCTCAACGAAAACGTTTTTTTCCGGAAATTTTACAAAATTAAAGTGCAAAGTTGTAGGTTTAAAATTTTTTCATCCGAGAATTTCGTTTCTTTAATATACCAATTTTTTGGTAGAATTTGTGTCAAATTATACAGGGTGTCCGGAAATAGTGTTCGAATAATTCTAGGGATGATTCTACATGTTAAATTATGAAAAAAAGTTCATATCAACATAGGTCCGCAAATGCGCCATAAGGTTGCTATGGCGATTCAAAGATGGCACCGGGATATAGGGGTTCTATTTTATATCTCTGGAGCCGTCTTAGATGGTTATCTGAGTTTTGGCATATGAATTGCTTTTAATAGTTGGCACGTTTTAGTGTTTTTACTAAATTATTTTTTTAATCAGGAGCATACCGAGGGAGGAGGCCGATTTAATTTGTCCACATTTTTATTAAACAGACCATGCATGCACTATGTTCTTTAAAGAGTGTTTTCTCGAAAACGGCTCGCCTGACAAGTTTTCAACAAGAATACCTTTTTTATGTTATTTATACCGCGAAATCAGAATTTTTAAAGAAAACTGCAAAAATATGACGTTTAATAAAAATGTGAATAAATTAAGTCGACGCCTCCCCTGTCGAAACGCCCGTGATTAAAATAATATTTTAGTAAAAACACTGAAAAGTACCTACTATTAAAAGCAATTCATAGGCCAAAACTCAGATGACTATCTGAAACGGTTCCAGAAATATAAAATAAACCTATATCCCGGTGCCATCTTTGAATCGCCATAGCGACCTTATGACGTATTTGCGGACCTATGTTGATATGAACTTTTCTTCATAATTTAACAAGTAGAATCACCCTAGAAATATTCGAACGTTATTTCCGAAATCCCTGTATATTTTCTTTATATGAAAATATTAGCCTATTTTTTGAATTAGATATGATTTATATATAAAAAAAAACTGTTTGTATCTGACTGAAAGAAGAAACAAGTTAACTTTACATCCTTATTTGCAGATGATTATACTTAGAATAAATTTTCCTCGAAATTTTCTTAACAATAAAATCGTAGTTACAAAAATACTGTGCCTACTAAAACGAAACATTAATACTTTAATACCTATATTAAATAATATGCAACAAAATATTCAATTAAAATCTTATATTACATGTATTTACATAAACTATTTAAATTCTTTGCTATAAAACATGTAGAAAAGATTTCAAAATATACTTATATAGGTATATTAGCTGTGAAAGAAATTTACTGTCTTTTTTATTTTTAAGAGTATATGACACATTAAAATAAAACTAATGATTCATTAATTCTTACAAAAACTACCAGAAAAATAAGTTATAACTTATAACTTTAGTCGGTGTTACCAGGATAGTTATATACGGTACTTAATCTGTTCAATGATGACATCGGGATTTGCATTTTACACATTTTACTCTAATATATGCTTGTTACCATTTTAAGATCTGAGGGCAGCAAATAACAATTAAAAATTATTCTGTAATCAAACGTATTGGTTTTTATCACAAATTGCTACAGTTAGGTGGATTAACTGGGTGCCTACTTTATAAACTTAAGTGTTAGAAAGTGCATCTTAAGCCAAAACTGTACTCTTTTTGCTTTTACCAGGACAAGCTATTGGTAGTAAAAAGAACTAGTGCTGCTCCCAATTTATAAAATACCAATTTATCCGCAGCTTAAATACTAAAAAATTTAAAGAGTTATATACTCGCTGTAGGTATCAGGATAAATTCATATTAATAATAATTTAAACATTTATTCAGTCTTACTATATTAAAAATATTAAAAGGAAGTATCTAACAATAAGTTGAAAATTTGTTATAAAATTTTTCTGTTGTAATTTATTTATTTGATTAATTTTGTCAATAAAAAATAATAATAATATGACTACGATACTAACAATGATGAAAAAAAAATGTTCATGGCCGATTTTGCGCCCCCCAGGTAGCTGCGCCCTTAGCGGGCGCCCATCTCGCCACCGCCTAAATACGGCCCTGTTTCGTATATCTAGGCATAGTTTAAAGAATATACAATATATGAGTTAGGTCACTTGCATATAAACCTTTGATGTTTTGGCTTCAAAGACACCGTGCGGCATCTCGGCCAATCGCGAACCGACAAATAAGTTTCAGGGGGTATTTGTGTAAATGATACCAATTTACTCAAGCGTTTCCTCTGATCGGGATTGTTGGGAAACGCAAAGTAGATTTGTCATTATTTGAATGATTATTACGATTATCTAAGCATAATGTTTATAATATTTGTTCATGGTCACCAAAGTCACTGTAAATAAATGTAAAATTTTTTTTTTTCTTTTACCTATTAATAATTATCCCTAAATTACAAATCGGGGTAGATATTCACACCGAATAAATTTTAGTAAGTAAAATCGTAACTGTACTTTGGAATATTTTTTTTTTTGATAAATTTATCTTTTTTTTTTTTTTTTTCATATTTTCCATGAGAGGAACCAAAATAGATTCTTTAAAACCAATATTTTATGGATGTTTATTTGATTTTTGTTTGATTTTTCAAATCCCCAAATAAATAGACTTTAGTAGCAAAACATTATAATGGTATATTTTTTCTTAAAGCCATATTAGTGTTTTCTTTGAAATCCCGTTAAAAATTTGAAAATCGGTTGTTTAAAAAAAAAAGTTATAAATTTTTGTTTGTTAAATGACGGTTTGGCTGTTTTTAAGTACTTACAGCTATTTACTTAAATCAATTTTTAATTAACTAAATCTTGATAAATTGAATTTGCTTTTCATTATTCTCTTGGGCATAACAAAAAAAAAAATTCGATTTCATATGTCAGACTACTGGTTTTGAACGATTTTAAGAGCAAAATCCCGTGGGGTAAATGTTTTCCCGGTTTGTGGGGTTTCAGGTAAAAAAATGGGGGTTTTAGTTCTAGGGTTATTTTATCATTACAAATAAAAAAAAAAAATATTTATCCATCTATTGTATAATGTAAAGCAAAAAAAAAAATTTATTGTAAACATTTAAAAAAAGGGACCAGACTTTCATGAATAATTAATGGGTCACTAGGAAATTGGGTGTCTTAAGTGTGGTAAGAAAGTCTTTTGACACGAGACCCAAAATACTTGGGGATTT
>JAHBCN010023443.1:0-12612 GCA_019359885.1 Listronotus oregonensis | reverse complement strand
ATGGAAAAACCGTCCGGAGATTTATCTCTGATACATACATTACAATAATTTAGCATAACTTAAAAACGGCGACCGACGACGCCGTGCGTTCACACGGTAAAACATTACTGGTCATTTTTGTTTGTTTCGTAAATTAATATTTGCAGTTTGAAAATTTAATAAAGAATTTGGCAGTGAGCAGAATCTTTTTGTTATATGAAAATCGTATCAATCGTAAAATAAAGGTTAAGTTCCTATTTAAAAATATCGGCCTCTTAAAGTACTAAGATCTAAGATTGATGAATTTTTTTCTACAATTTTGTTCTAGTCTTTTTTGGCTTGACAAGTTTTTTACCAATTTGTCTGTATTGACGATTTTTTTATTAATACAGACAGTCAGTAAAAAACTTGCCGAGTCAAAAAAAGAGTGGAACAAAATTGTGTGACAAAACTTGGTTTATTATTAGATCTCAGTACTTTAATACCCGGGGGTCATTCCATCGGATATCATCCAATGGTGGTTGCTTGACCATTTTTAATATTTTTTATTTTTTAATATGTTGATCCTTATCCCAACTAATAACAAAGTGGTGTTTGAAAAATTTTTATTTTCCTTTCCGTTTACCTTCGGAAACTGTGTTTCCAAAATGGCGGTGACTCAATTTCATCAAAATCGTCGTTTGCGGAAAGTCTTATACCCCTTGAACCATATGAGATAGACCAAAAAATAAAATCCCTGTTGTCCCCCCCTTTTAAATGGACTATCACTTTATATCAAATGTTTTGGGAAGGTACGTTTTAGGAAGTAGGTAAAATAAATCTAAAAAATGTAAGAAAAAATGAAAATCGTAATTTTAAGTTTTTTTTTAAGTAGGGAAGGGATGTTTCTGAGTGTTAAATTTTTTTTATTTTTTTTTTTTACATATCTGAAGTGTTTGTATACAAAATATTAAACTTCAGAAGGCTACTCTTTCCAATATTTTAAAATTTTGGGAAAATTTTAAAAAATTTTCCGAAAAATTCAAAGTTTGGGGGGTTTATCTCAGAGGGGGGATCCTTAAAATCTAAAAACTTTAAAAATTAAAGTCTTTTTTTATACCTTTTAAATAAAACAACTTCTTTTTTAAATTTTTTAAAGGGGTGTATAAATTTTAAAAAAATCGCAAAAAAGCTGTTTTTTTGCACGTTTCTTAACAGTTGTTAGAATTTAAAAAAACTGTATCATTCTCATTTTAACTTAAGGCTACTTCAAACATAATTTTAAGAAAATATTATTAATATTTGCATAAATAAGCCTCAAGAAACATGTTTTTTTTTTTATACTTTGGAACAAACACTCAATTTAATTTTTTTAAAGGGTAATAATTTTCCAATATTTTGTTAAAAATTTTTCATTCTATAGCACTTTTTAAAATTTTCCTAATAATTAATTTAGTGCCAGAAAAAAATTTTAGATAATCTTATTATCATTACTCTTTATTGGAAATTTGCTGAGACTCATGTCATAGCCTGTTCATGACATGCAGCAACATGAAAGCTTCATTAAAAAAAGCATTACTTTGTTCGGCTCGGTTTTAATTAAAAATTATATGTTAATTATTTTTTATTTAAAAGTTTTTTTACTTCCAGGGGGCTCTTTGTGACACGATTCCTTAGTTAATAAACCAACACTGCACTCAATTTTATCAAAAGTAACTAAATCAAACAAAATTACTAAACAATAAATAAAATTTTTCAATTATATTTATTGTTGTTTTTTTTCCCATTTCCCCAAAAAGTCCCTTTTCCCCAATCATTTGATATAGAGTGATAGTCCATTTAAAAATTTAAACGGGGATTTTATTTTTTGGTCTACCTCATATGGTTCAAGGAAAAAGACCCAAAACGACGATTTTGATGAAATTGAGTCACCGCCATCTTGGAAACGCAGTTGCGGGGTAAGAAGGCAAAAAAAAAATTTTCAAACACCTTTTTTGTTTTTTTTTTGGGGTATAAAAAGATCAACTTTTTAAAAAAAATTAAAAAAATTTTAAAAAAATGGTCAAGCAACCATTTTATTTTTTTTTTTGATGATTTCCGATGGAATGACCCTAAGCCAATATTTTTGGATAGCAACTTGGCCGCTTCTTTACCGAGGTATTTTTGGTGGGATCTCTTTTTTTTTCTGAGTTCAATAAATAGACAAAAACTGGCGGGGGGATCTCATGCCTGTTGTTTTTCTAGTAACTAAATGAAAAGTACAAAAATGCTCATTTTAATGTTCATTAAAATTTTTGGGGGCCCGGCAAGGGGAATAGGTATATGTGGCATTTTTTGTTGGTTAAGTGAATAAAATCCAGCCAAAGACAATTATGGCCTTTAAAAGTCAGATTAAATCAGTTTGCAAAATTCTGAAATACCCTCTAAAAATACATTTTTTACATACATTTCCTAGTAAAAATGTACAGTTTTTAGATTTTTTTTCTAAAATAATTTTTAGTCGTTAAAAAGCTTGACACTTGTGCTAGCGAAACGTCAGAAAGAAACTCCAACCAAGGACGGCCTTTAAGCCCGACTAATTTTTTTTAGTTTAAACACTGGCAGCAAAAGCCTAAGTCAATATATCATTTTTTTTTTTACTTTTTTTCCCAAAAAAACCCACTTACTAGGGTTCATTCCCGGGAATTCTCGACTCGAAAATTTCCCCCGGGAAAACGTTGGGTTTTTTTCCCGGGGGAAAACAAGTTCGAGAAAACTCGAGAACTCAAAAAAACATATTTGAGTCTATGAAATTATAAAATAAAACTATTTGCGTTTGCCGTTTGTTTTAAACGCTGGGCGGCGGGGGGGCCCCCGGGGAAAAAAAACAGGGGAAACCCGATCTCGTCGATCGCGCGCGGCAAGCGCTCTGGCGGCGTCGTTTTATACATTATACAATACAGTAGGTAATACCCAGTAATGAACCTGGGGAAAATTTTCCCTAGTTCTGGGGGGTTTTTTTCTACAATAGGGAAAAAGTTTTTTATCTAATATCAAGGAAATTTTCAATTTTTTGATTGTTTTCAGTTCAATTTATAAAATTTTCCCCGTCAATTAATCAATTTTAATATTAAATGGACTACTAATGACAAGTACCTATTAAATCCTTATACCCTGGGTAAGGGTTTTTGGGCCCTTGTTTTTTTCCCCAAAAAATTTTTTTGTTGCGCTGATTAATCAAATTTTAAATTGGGGATCGGGTTTCGGGGAAAATTTAAATCAAACCCCTACTGAGCATCTCTCTGCATGTTGTTGCCCTTTCGTATTTTGTGGTTTTTTTCTCACAAAATACTAAAAAGGAAAAAAAAAAAAGTCAAGCGAAATTAATTATCAGTGAGGCATTAAATGCAGGGGGGTAATTCGTCTTTCTGGAAAAATGCTGCCAAAATTATTCATTAAATAAAAAGCATTTAAAATCTTTATGAAGAAGGAAAACCTTTATAAAAAAAAAAAGATTTTAAAAAAATTTTTTTTAAATTTTTTTTTTTTTTTTAGAAACTTTTATTTTTGTTAATTCATTTTGCCATCTATGTCCCCCGTTACCATGAGATTTTATTTTTATGTATTTTTTGAACTTTTTTGAAAAAAAAAATCATTTCGTAAATTATTTTTCTATTTAATTTTGATCTAGGGAATTCAAAAGGGGGGTTTTTTTTAGAAAAAAAATTGGGGAAAATTTTTTCGAGCTTGGTTGGCAACACTGTTTTAAAAACACACGTTCATTGGGGTTTCGACTCTAGCTGAGCTCAGACGGTTTACAAAGTGTAGTACACACAATTTGTAAATTTCTCGACAACCCGAGAAGACCCCCGGTTTGCCTTGAGAATTCTCGAGACCCGAGGGGAAAATTTTTTTAAACTCGAGAAATCATGAACCCTACTACTTACGTACAAAATTTCAAGTTTTTTCAAAATTCTAAAATACGCTTTAAAAATATGATATTACGGACCCGTTTTAGGGCTTTCCGAGTAAAAATGTGCAATTTTCAAAATGTTTCCTTTACTTGTGCCCTAAAACCTACTTACATACCAAATTTTAGGATCTTACTCCTTCGGAGTGCCCCTAATTTTGATGACTCAGTGAGTCAATCAGTCAGGCAGTCAGTACTAAAACAAGAGATTTTCAGAATCGAATATCTCAAAAATCACTCACCATAACTTTTTCATTTTTTTTTTCATAGGTAATTAGAATACTTATGAGAATTTACATACCAAATTTCGTACCTTTATGTTAAACGAGACCGAAGTTATGCTAGGAGGAAAAATAGGTTTAAACATTTTGGGTAAAATACACATATTCGTGCGGTAGGCCGAAACTTTGCCTGGTGTACTATTGTGCGCCTAGATTCGATGGGTTTATCGCCAGATGAAACTACTTCTGTCTGGTTCCAGGGCATAGATCTGTGCACGCACAAGGTTGATTGACCATTCTTTAACTAGCAAAAACTTAAAAATACTTTAAAAATTAATCAGCTTATATCGTTTTTAAGATACAAACAAATCAAACTAATTAAAATGGTAAATAATTAAGATAAAATTAGCCAAATTTTGATATTGAAATTGAAGACCTTGTAAAAAAATCATTATTCTTTAGACCAGGGGTCTCCAAACTTTCCAGCCTTAGGGCCATACTGATTACTCCAGTAAGTTCCGAGGGCCAAAACCATATTATCATTGTTGCCGGTGGTAAGAAGTGAAATAGTCCACTGATGAAAAAAAAGTCCGAAAAAGTTCGCAACGTTTAAAAAAGGCTGCAAATCGGACTAAAGTCCGCAAAACGACAACACTGCATATTATTAATTTTCCTGTCATTATCTGTAATTTCTAGATTAGTCGTAGAGTACGAGCCATGAGGAGTAACGTGACACGACATCTGGTGGACACAAGCGAAAATAGGTAGTACCTTCTATCGCTAACAGATGGCGCTAATAGCACGTACAGAATAATCTCGTTGGTTCAAGAAGTTCTGGTGTCTTCCACTCACTTCTAGATGGCAGTAATTGGAATATATAAGAAGGCTAGTGGCGCAACCACAAGTCAGTTCCTATGACACTGTTGTTAAATAAAATATTGCATACCCCCTTTAAAAAACGTGTTTGTGCGTGTTTAAGTTTAAGACATCTTTATAACAGTATTTTGATTTGAATTGTTGCTTTTGTGTGTGAATTAGTAGTATGGAAAAGAAGCGAAAAATTGATAGTGAATGCAGAAAATTCAAAGATCAGTGGAACATTCAGTATTTCGTAATTGAGTCCAGTAACAAGGCGCTATGTTTGATTTGCAATGAAAGCATAGCCGTTCTCAAAGAATATAACATTAAACGTCATTATGAAACAAAACATTTTCAAAATTACTCAAAATATACAGGAAGTTTGCGGACAGAAAAATTCGAAGCTATGCAGTGCGGATTGAAATCGCAGCAATCTTCATTTACAAAACTCAAAACTGAACAAGAGGCTGCAACTCGTGCCAGCTTTCGTGTGGCTCTTGAAATTGCAAAACGTGGAAAACCATTCACCGATGGAGAAATGATCAAAGATTGCATAATTAGTAGCCGAAGAAATGTGCCCTGAAAAGGTAAATTTATTAAAAACTGTCAGTATGTCAGCAAACACTGTGGCTCGAAGGGTAGAAAACATCGCTGAAAATATATCCTCTCAACTGTTCGACAAAAATGGACATTTTGAGTGGTTTTCTTGGCCTTGGATGAGTCAACGGATGTGTCAGATACTGCTCAGGTGTTGATTTATATTCGAGGGAGTAAAAATAAAAGACTTTATGAAGTTTTCACAACTACTGGTACAGATATTTTTAAAGGAGTTGAAATGGCAATTAATCAAAAGAACCTTCGATGGAAAAACTTGAAATGTATTACAACTGATGGAGGCAAAAACATGAGTGGGAAAGATAAAGGAGTGGTCGCTCTTGTGTGAAAGGCTGTAGAAAATGACGGTGGTTCAAAACCATTAGTCTTGCATTGTATCATTCATCAACAGTCTTTGTGCGGAAAATGTTTGGATATGTCTGACGTTCTGAAACCAGTCATATCAACTGCTAATTTTATCAGATCTTTTGGGCTGAATCACCGACAATTCCGACAATTTATTGAAGAGATTGGAGAAACTGACTTACTTTATCATACTGCCGTACGCTGGCTTAGTTGTGGAAAGTCCTTTTAGCGCTTTTAACTTCGAGCAGTGATCGAAATTTTTTGAATGAAAAGCATCGCCCTCTTACTGAATTACAAAACAACGCATGGCTGTGGAAGTTAGCATTCTATGTTGATTTGACAAAACATGTGAACGAACTGAATTTGGGATTGCAAGGAGAAAACCAGCATCTTCCTGATTTATACACTAATATCAAATCATTCCGGAAGAAATTGAGACTGTTTCAATCACAACTACGAAGTAAATGTTTTTCACATTTTAAAACATGTGAAATATTCAGCCACACTACTGAGATTGAGTTTCCTATCGATTTTGCAATCGAAACTTTGAGTGCTTTGAAGATAAATTTTGATACTCGTTTCTCGGACTTTGATGCCATTGCGAATCAAATTAAGATTTTTCAGAATCCTTTTGATACTGACATTGAAACCCTAGCCCCGAACTTCAAATGGAAATGATTGATCTACAATGCAGTGATATAATTAAGAACAAATATCAAAACTCATCTTTGTTGGAATTTTATAAGAGTCTTCCACTGACACAATTTGATAATTTGCATAAATTTGCTCGTGGTCTGTTTTCTGTTTTTGGTACTACTTATTTGTGTGAGAAAACCTTCTCCCAAAATGAAGTACACAAAAAATGTTTACAGATCGAAATTAACTGATGAGCATCTTAAATCTCTTTTAATAATTGGTACAAGTAAAATTATCCACAACTACAAACTATTGTCAGTGGAAAATCTCAATTACATAAATTTTCATTAGTATTTCATATGTCATTATGTTTGTTATAAGTTATGTTATTATTTAAAATGTATAAAATGTTAGTTGGATTCATTTCAATAATTTGTTAGTTATTATATACTGAAGTTAAATTTCTGCATATTATACATGTCTTTACTCAATACAATTCTGTGTTTCTTTATCCAACTTATCACAAAAACAATAACAATTACACAAGAATGTTATGAGTTAGCGGAGTTAGCACATGACCATATCAATGTAGATGTCATATTAATAATTATTCAACATAAAATTAGAATACTTCAGTAAACTAAATTTAATTTGCTATAAAAATTATTTGTTCTCAAAAAAGGAGTTTTCAAGTATGGCCCGCGGGCCGGAAAAATTGTAGGCCCTCGGGCCGTAGTTTGGAGACCCTGCTTTAGACCAAGAATTTCAATGGATTTATTTGTTGTTTTTATATAACCTTTTATTATTATTATTACGTTGATTTTATCTCTTGTTAAGTTTTTTATTTGTTTTTTCTACAAATGTGCGGAAAGTTGTACTTTCCCACATGCAAATACGCTTTGGACAATAAAAAGAGTTAAAAACTAAATTGGGGTTGTTATAATGGTTTTTAAAACATTAAATAAACGCTTAATATAATATTTTTATTCACATAAATATAATAATTTTACTTCAACAGGACACAGTCTACATATTTTCTGGAATTATTTCTAATCTTTAATTTTCCGATACCCATAATTTAAATTTAAATTACCATGTCAGATGAAACATGCTACCTAAAAGTTGCTAGATCTGATTATTCAGTAAAAGAACCAATAAGCACAGAATTTTTTCTTAGCTTAGCAGGTAAACATTCACCAATAATGTTTCCATAGATACATAGCGTCTTTTTCAACGTAGCTTTTTTAAAAAATACTACGCATTTTATTTAAAGCGACGATATTTTGCAAGAGGCTAATGCAGTAACACTGGAGCTACTTTTAGCAAAAACCCTGAGACCGCTATATTTTTATCAAAGTGCGTTAACAGGAAAGATTAAATCTTTAAAGTAAAGGTATTCATTGCATGTTTCTTCAATATAAGCAAAAATGTTGAACCTTTAACCCTTTGGTAACGATATTTTATGTCAAAAAAGGTGTTTAAACCACAAACTATAAAGATATTGAAAAATTTTTGAAGGTAACTGCCAACTTAAAAAAGCAAAACGTTCGATATAAACAAAAATAAAAAACATGTCGGTGTAAAAAATTTATTATAAACTATTAAATTTATTAAAATTACACATATTTAATTATACAAGTTGCAACTTTTTTTGGCCTAGCTGCAAGTACCACTTTTAGCATTTGTTATGTAAATGCCTATTCTTGGCTGCAAAAATAGTGTTTCCTTTTGTAAGGACCAAAAAGTTTCTTCCTGTTTATACAAGGTTCACGATAAAAGACTAACCATTTTAATAGCTCAATAAAATTGTTAAAACGTAATAAACAAACATTTTGTTACACATTATTACTTTTTACTTTTTGGGATTTGTTGTAATATACGACTTTTTCTAACTTTTAAAAATTATGTCTTTTAAGTGACCGCCAGCAGCTTTAATGCACTTTTAAAGATTAGACAAAACTTAATTTTTTGCCGGATTTTTTTAGCAATTTGGCCCTTGAGTACCTGGGTGCTTTCTGGACGGTTGTAAAAACCTTCGCCTTTAAATAGAGCCACAGAAAAAATTCCGGGAACCTCGAAGGCTAACTGAAATTCCCAAATCGTCCAATGCGTCGCCAATTAAACTCTTCTCACAAAACTCTACAGGGATATGCAGTTGATCCATCTTGCTGACATAATAACGCATTTCAATATTTACGTAATGCTCGAACGTTAGAGAACGGTTATTTTCATTAAAAAAAAAGAACCAATAATGCCAAATGATTCTATTGCACACCAAACTATAACTTTTGAATTATGAAAATTGTTTGTAATGATTTGTTGAGGATTTTCGTGTAACTAATACCTAAAATTCCATTTATTAACCATGTCAATTAAATGAAAATTTGCCCCGTCACTCATTAAAAGATCGTGGATCGCTCCTCGATGTAATTTTTCACGTCTTACTTGTTCTATTGGGTTATTTCTTATGTAAGTTTCTATGCGAAAACACTCGTTGTAAATCTATGTAATCTATAAGGATTAAAATAAACAATAAATTATGTGTGAAAACCCATATTTTATTAGAAAAAATATACGTAGTTTATATAATATAAAAAAAATGTATAATTCGGTTTTTATAAATTATGGGATAATTGTATTTTACCATTTTTTTTGTAATTTACATGTTAAAAAGAAAACTCGAAATACGATTCGCTTCAATAACACAACTAATGTTATCACTAGTAATCCGACCCCTTCTTATCAAATCGATCTATCATTACCAGCAAAAACAAAAATCCCAATATAATCGCCTGCCGTTTGATCCCGCAAAAATGACGACCGTCTCCCAGGATTTTCTGCGATACCCCCTCGTTCAGTCGCAAAACGTATCAACTTATATTTATATACCTATAGGTAGCAGGATTATTTGGGGTTTGCTTTGTATATTATTTGATCTTATCTGGATGATGTAATATGATCGTTACGGTCGTTTTAGAGCTCCAGCAGAAACTACGTAAAATGTTAATATTTTTTGGGATTAAGAAACATAAAGTGAGTATCTTTTGCAGTTGTTGATGGATTAAATTTATTAAAATATTTTTTGTATTATAATTTTTTGTTTAAAATTAAAATAAAATAAATAAATTTCAAAAAGTTTTTTTATTTCAACGTTAATTTAGTCAGGGCGCCCCAAAAGATTATACCCTTATATGTTGAATCCCTAACTTTAAAGAAATTAATTTAAAAAATTTGTTGTTAAAATGAGGTAATTTCTTTGATTAAAATACAGTCAATAATATATTTTAAAGTAAAGCAACTAAATATGAAGGGTTCTTCTTTAAATTGCGAAAAATTTAAAGACAACCCCCTTTGAATTAAAGTACGAAAAATAGTTTATCTAAACATAGGTCCCTAAATGAGACGTCTTCAAAAACAAATCAATAAATAAGGTGTTCTATTGAGAAAATATTAATTTTATATTGCATATCTTTTGTTTTAATTTCAATTATATTCTTTAGTTTTTTTCGATTGTACGTAAAAAAATACAAAAGATAGCAATTTCAAGAACTTGGCCCTTCAGTTTCCTTCTAATTGACTTATATCAGGTATTGTCCATGGTCATTCTTCCAGCTGTTACCAAATTAATGCTGGAGTGCCGGGGCTTAGTAAGTTCTTCACATTAACGATTTTCTCTCTTCCACAATCAATTATTTTCATAGTTTTGCTGACAATAGTACCCTCTACTTTAAAAAGAAATTCCTTACCAACTTTTACATTTTTTGTATTTTTCGTCACCCAAAAATTTACCCCCAATGACAAATTGCCTCAAAGCCCCAAAATTTCGGGTTTTTGAAACCTGCAAAATTTACATCTATACACAGAAATGCTAAACAATCAGTTCTAGGGCCAAAAAAAAATTTAACAATGCAAGCTTTTATAGCAAGAGAAATTCCTACAAACCTTGAAAATTTTAGCATTTTTTATCACTCAAAAAATTTTTCTTCTTATGACACTTCCTGCAAAGCCCCAAAATTTCGGGGTTTTTGGTAACCTGCAAAATTTACATTTACACAGAAATGCTAAACTATCAGCTCTAGCGCCAAAAAAAGAATTTAACAAGGCAAGCTATTTATAGCAAAGAGAAATTCCCTACAAACCTTGAAAATTTTAGCATTTTTCATCACTCAAAAATTTTACTTCTTATGACAAATTGCCTGCAAAGCCCCAAAATTTCCGGGATTTTTGGTAACCTGCAAAATTTACATTTACACAGAAATGCTAAACTATCAGCTCTAGCGCCAAAAAAGAATTTAACAATGCAAGCTTTTATAGCAAAGAAAATTCCCTCAAAAATTTAAAATTTTATTTTTTCATCACTCAAAAATTTTACTTTTTATGACAAATTGCCTGCAAAACCCCAAAATTTCCGGGGGTTTTTTGGGAACCTGCAAAATTTACATTTAAAAGAAATGTAACTATCAGCTCTAGCGCCAAAAAAGAATTTAACAATGCAATCTATTTATAGCAAGGAGAAATTCCCCACAAACCTTGAAAATTTTTGGGATTTTTTTTCACTCAAAAATTTTATTTTATGACAAATTGCCTGCAAAACCCCCAAAAATTTTCCCGGGGTTTTTGGGAACCTGCAAAATTTAATTTAAAAAATGCTAAACTATCAAAATCTAGCGAATTTTTTTTTTTAAAAATTCAAGCTTTTAGAGCAAAAAAAAATTCCCTAAAACCTTGAAAATTTTTTTTTTTTCATACCGAAATTTTTATAAAAATTTCTAAACCCCAAAAATTTCCCCGGGTTTTGGGGAAACCCGCAAAAATTTTTATCTACACAGAAATGCTAAACTATCAGATCTCGCGTCAAAAAAATAAAAAAAAATGGAAGTTTTTTAGAGCAAAGAGAAATTCCCTACAAACCTTGAAAATTTTTGGATTTTTTTTTTACCGAAATTTTTTTATGATGAATTGCCTACAAAGCCCCAAAATTTCCGGGATTTTACATCTATACAGAAATGAGAAATTATCAGCTCTAGCATCAAAAACATTTTTAAAAAATGCAAGCTTTTTAGGGTAAAGAGAAATTCCCTACAAATCTTAAAAATTTTAGAATATTTCGTCATCCAGAAATTTTACGTCTTATGACGAATTGCCTACAGAGCCTTAAAATTTCCGGGATTTTTGGGAACCTGCAAAATTTACATTTACACAGAAATGCTAAACTATTAGCTCTAGCAAAAAACATATAAAAAATGCAAGTTTTTTTAGCAAAGAGAAATTAAAAAAATTTTTGTTTTTTTGTCACCAGTTTAACCCCCCATGACGAATGGCCCACAAAGCCCAAAATTTCCTGGTTTTTTTGGGAACCCCAAAATTTACATCTAAAAGAAATGAGAAATTATCAGCTCTAGCGTCAAAAACATTTTTAAAAAAAGCAAGCTTTTTTGGGTAAAGAGAAATTTCCCCACAAATCTTAAAATTTTAGAATATTTGTCTAGAAAATTTTAGTCTTTGACGAATTGCCTACAGAGCCTTAAAATTTCCGGGTTTTTTTTAATCAAAATTTTTTTACAGAAATGAAATATCAGCTCTAGGGTTTTTAAAAAAAAATTAAAAAATGCAAGCTTTTTAGAGCAAAGAGAAATTAAAAATTTTAGTTTTTTCGTCACCCAGAAATTTTACCCCTTATGACGAATGGCCAAAACCCCCAAAATTTCCCGGATTTGGGAACCGAAAAAAATTTAATTTAAACCCAAAAAGCTAAACTATCAGCTCTAGCGTTAAAAAAACATATAAAAAATGCAAGCTTTTTAGAGCAAAGAGAAATTAAAAATTTTAGTTTTTTCGTCACCCAGAAATTTTACCCCTTATGACGAATGGCCCACAAAGCCCCAAAATTTCCTGGTTTTTGGGGAAACCCGAAAATTTACATCTATCAGAAATGAGAAATTATCAGCTCTAGCGTCAAAAACATTTTTAAAAATAAAATTTTTAGGGTAAAGAAAAATTCCCTACAAATCTTAAAATTTTAGAATTTTC
>JAHBCN010023442.1:0-12615 GCA_019359885.1 Listronotus oregonensis | reverse complement strand
TAACTTTATTATTAGGTTTTTTTACCACTTTTTGAATATGTTAAAAACCAATTCCTAAAATTTTTTTTTTAAAAAAAAAAATTTAAATGCAGAAGAGAAAAGTTTTTTTTTTTTATAGTCAAAAATTATAGTTATTGACAAAATTTTTTTTTTACGCCCAAAAATAAAGAATGTTTATTAATTGAGGGCCGATAATATATGATATGAGTCCTTGTGGGGATTCTAACAAGAAAAGGTAATATAAACACATACCCAAAATTTTTTTTAATTTTTTTAAACTACAGGGTCTTAAAATTCCTTTTTTTTTTCTTTAAAAATTTTCCTATTACTCTTCGATATCTTTATGAAATATTGTACATTTAGTACACATATTTAAAATTTAATTTTTGTCCCAGTATTTCCACGCATGGTGGGTGCCTAAAAAAATTTAAAATTTTTTTTTTTTTTTTTGCAAAAAATCAGTGGCGTATTTTTTTTATTCAAACAAAAATATTTACTTTAAGCTCCACACGGACGTAACTAAAAAAAAATAAAAAAAATCTTATTAAAAAAAATCCCCCTTTTTAATATAATAAAACATATCTAGAAGCGCTAAGAAAATTATGATAAAAAAGTTATTTTTCCATAAAATTTTAACACCCTGTATTATGGGCACTTAACAAAAAAACCCCCAGTATTATGAAAAAAAAATTTTAAAAAATTTTTTTTTTCCTTTTTTAATAAAAAACCCCTTTTGCCCTTTTTTCTTTCTATAAATTTACCACAATTATAAATCCAAGTTATTGTTTTGTAGTGTAACAATGAGTAAAACACTCCCAAGTAACACAAAATGGTCCTTTATATCATTTTTTTTTTAAAAAAATTTTTTTATAAAGGCGTCAAAAAGACCTTTAATATATTTATAAAAGTGTTTTTTTACACTAAATATTTTTTTTTAAGCAATATTTTTTTTTTAATATATTTAAAAAAAAATTTTTTTTAAAAAAAATTTTTAATATATCTTTTATATCCCTTGCTTTAACAAGACAAAAAAAGTGACAACCACAGCTGTTAGAGAGTTTTTAGCGTTTTTTCGCATAATTGCTTTATAAGCTCCCCTATAAAGCACAAATAAAACCTCAATTGTGCCATTAATTTAAACCTTTTTAAAAAAACCCTTTTTTTTTAATTAACGCCTTTAAAAAATTTTTTTTAAATGCTTTATTGATGTGTGTTTCATACTCATAACTTTCTAAGCAAACATGCTTTATTACTGGAATATTGTATTTTTTTAAAAAAGGTTTTTTTTTAAGTAGTGGGGCCCAAAAAAATTTCTATAAAGCAGGCATACCCAGCAGTAAGTCATTCGACTATTTTGTCGTGTTTTTTTTCTAAGCTAAGCTAAACTTATTGAAATTGACAATGACAGAAACGGGAAAACTAGCTATTAGAATTAGAAAATTAAATCTTAAACGATGACGGGGCTTTTAAGAAGTACCGACTTCTAAAAAAAAAAAGACCTAAAAAAATTTTAAAAAAAAATATATTTTTTATTAAAGAGATACGAAAATGAGCCGGGTTTTTTCCCCAGGTTAGCTATATCTTTTTAAAGCACTTATAAGCTATATTAAATAATAGGCTCCAAACATTTTACCGGCAGATCCGCGGCCCCCTTTTAGCACTCCACGCAAAGTATTCGTTGCCTTTTTTTTGGGAAAAAGTTTACACGTCAGACGTATCGGCGATGAGATTGCGGTTCCCCCGCACAGGTTATTTTGATAAGAAAAATTTTATAATGAATGTTTTAAGACAATTAAGCCGAAACAAAAAAACGTTATATCTACAGAAATAGTTAAAATTATTAGATAAAAAATTAATGCATGCAAAAAAATCTTAAAAAAAAAAAAGGTACATCAAACGTACAAACCCCCACTAACTGTTTAATAATGCAAAATGTGTTGTGGCACCCTTATACCCCCAAAAAAAGAGATATAACAACGCGATTAGCGCCCTCTGTACATTATTCGAATTTTTTAGAGGGTCGCACTAATCCTTTTATAAAGCTGTTAAAAACAAACCCATAAAAAATAGCTTTTTAATTGAATATTTAAAAACCCCATTGCCATTCTGCCCTTTTTTTGCACGTCGTTTTTTAAATTTTTTTCTCAGGATGTTAGGGCCGCCATTGTTGCATAAAGCAATTAAATTGCGTATTATTCCTTTCATTTCTAACTAGTTTGTTTTTTAAAAAATTTTTTTTCGGGATTAAAGTATGGAAATTTAACATCTAGTAACATTTTAAAGGTTAACAAAAAAAAACGTCATAAACAATAAATGTTTGATATAATTTTTTTCCCCCCAATTTTTAATTATTTTTTCAAGGCGCTTTGATAAATATAGAGCTAAAACTATATTTTTTTTCAAAAAAAAACCACCCAAAATGAATTTCACATTCTGCATAGGGGAAAAATTTCCAAAAAAGAGTTATTTATTTTAGGTGTAATATATATGTATATCGTAGATCAGTCTGCTTTTATTTCCAGTCGTGTTCAATAATAAAAAAAAAGGGGAAGGGGGGGACAACCATAAAATCCCTTTTTAAAAAAAAAATTTTTTTTTCCCAAATTCACTTATGCAACTGAAATAAAGTATTTTTATTTCAGAAAATTTTCTGTCAACTTGCTACCGGCTAGTGAAAAATGCGCATGTCTGACAAGCTGTTTAATCGAATATGTTTTTTTCCCAAAATAACATTGCTAGAGTATCTATAAAGTACTTATATATCCGTTGTATTACTGATGAATTTTGTACCATAATAAACCTTATTTATAATGGCAAATTATAACGCTTTAATAAATTAGTTTTATAAAGTGCGCCTATTTTGGGTATATAAACACTATGTTAGGTTTGAGAGAACGTTGTATAGAACAAATAATAAAACATTGGGCTGGATAATTTAGTGATGTAGCGATCCTCTCAGCTTTTAAAAAGCAAGTTGTGTTACTTGGGTGGTGTAACAATAGCACAAAATTAAACAAGAGGCACTATTTTTTTTTTAATCCATTTGGTTTAAAGATAAACATTTTTATATTCTTTTAAGCGTGGGATTAATAAAAATGAAAGCACTGTACAAACCTTTCTTTAGTTTCAAAATCTAAGTAGTGATCACACATTTTTAAGCCATGTAAATAATGTGTTAGTATTTTATTATTTAATACTGTATCGATGGTTTAGTTTTATTATATTAAGGCAAAGCTTACAGAATAAGAAATATTTTTTTTTGTAAACTTTGGGGGAAGGGGGTTTTTCAAAAAAAAATAAATTATTAATAAATTAAAACAGTAATAGGATCGATGATATTTATAAATTATAAGGATGCCTAACTTTCATAAACTTACACAGGGTGCAAATTTAAATAAGTTTGTATTAGCGACATTCTTTCGAAACCTACTGAAACATTTACAAAAAAAAAAATTTACTCTTCATAGGAGAATTCTAAAAAAAAAAAAATAAAAATGTCGCCTAAAAATAAACTACACGTTATTTAAAACTTGTATTTACCTTTTTTTTGTAAAAATAACAAGGTGGTGAAAATATAAAAACCCAAAAAACCCTTTTTTTTAAAAACCCCTTTTTTCGTCCCAATTATTAATAGAGTAATAAATACAGGTATATTATCTCTTTTGGTTGGAAAACCCAGGAAATGTCGGCGCCAAGATATGGGAAAAACTCGTTAATCAATTCAACGTACGTAAAATATTTAAAAACACTACTTTTTTAAAACTCCTCTCAAGAACTACGCATTTAGGCGATCTTGACAGGCGAACCAATTTTTCCCCCACGCATTTTATACGTCACGTTTTAGCCCGTAAATAGGCGTATTTCCCCCTTCCCCCCAAATCAACGATAATATATTAATATATTGTATAAACCGACCTTTTTTTTGCGTCGACTTGGGACAGGGGTTTTTTCTGTTTGCTTTTTTTCAAAATAGTTGTCCATGGTAAAAACTTGACAGAATTTGTAAAATATTGTAAATAAACCCCCCAAAAACAATGGATAGTATAGGGGAAAAAAATTTTTAAAAAAGTTTCGAAAGCTAATATATCAAAAGTAGGGCAAAAGGGGGGAAAAGGGGGACGTCGTTATAAACTTGACCAATCAGGGGCGTTTTGTGTTATGTGACAAACGTTTAAAAAATACATTATTTTTTTAAAAAACGTTAATAAAAACCATTTTTTTTAAAACCCCTTAAAATTTTTTCTGATAACAGTAATTGACACTTTATTTATCGCATTGTCAAATAGCCTATTTTAGCAGTAGAGCGTCTATCCTTGAGAGTCATCCCCCAGCAACATGGCGGAGCAGGAAGAAAAAAAAAGAAAACATACACTAGTACCTTTACAAATCTCTGCCATTCAATAGTTTGTTTATTTATTACCTAAATATTGTTTGAAAACAATGGCAGACTGTAAAAAATTGTTAACCATTATAAGTTTTTTTTTCAAGTTTAACTGCTTTTGGCTACATTTTAAACTTCGTGAATTAGTATGCTAATAATTTAATATGAAATATTTATTGTAAAAAATTTTTATTTATTCAATAGGCCCGACTGTAAAAAATTGTTTTGAAACACTGTGAAAAATTTGTTAATTAACTTTTATGCATAAATTTTTTTAAATATCGAGAAACAGTCTCCCTTTGTGAAAATTCGTCAATCTCATGAACACATTAGTCTAAATTGTGCTTGGCAGACTGTAAAAAAGTTTTTTAGTTACACGATTTTTTTGCGAACTAGCATTAGTATGCTTTACTCTTGTACTCGAGAAAACCGTCTGCCGCAACTTTTTGTGGATTTGGCAATCTAGCCTTATCTTCAACTTGGCAGACTAAAAAAAGTTGATTTAAGAATTTTTTTTTTTTGTAATTAAAGTTAATGTTTAAAAGGTAACACGTTGCGGAACTTAATAGGTGCATCTATCTATAGCTTGTGGCTATAAATATCACCCGTATCAAAGGCAGAAAAAATCGGTCTCTTTTTTCCCCGGAGCGCTCGGTCTATAATAAGTGCTAAAAGATCATGTCTGCCGAAATCTGAAAAAAGTTATACATTTTTTTGCATAAGTCTTAAAATTTTCTCTTTGGCCAAAAAAAAATGGAAGATTATGGCCGTTTGTGGAAATAAAAAAATGTTCATTCTCGGGCATTTTTTGGGGGGCTTATCAAGGGGAATATTTTGAAAAAAAACGTAAGACTTTAACAGTTGGTTTTTTTGGAAACAAATTTTGGAAAAAAAAAAAAACCCAAAAAAGAAATCAATGGCAAATTCAAGACGAGAATGCCCTATGGGCTAATTGGGTCGTTTTTTAAAATATTCTCCACGGGCCCGCCCTTCATCTTCAAAAAGGTCCATGGTATCAACGAGTTTCGATATGGACGCAACAAAAACGTTAATTTTGGGTGATTTAAAATTAAAAAAATTTTAAAAATGTATCATTTACCGCAATTTTTTTTTTTTAATTTTAAATAGGTACTTTTCAAAAAAAAAATTTTTTCAAATACGTCGACTGTTTTTATATAAACCCAAGCAGAAAATAAGTATTATGTACCAAATTAATAATAATATTTATAATAAAAAAGTTATTTAAAAAAAAGAATATAATTGCCCCAACTGGTAAAAATAGTTACAAAAATTTATCATCATCAGGTGTTCCCAAAAATTTAAAGGTGTATGGAAGCCCAATGCTATGGCCATTCGATCAAAAAATGTCCGCCCAGTATGAAAATAACTGTCAGGTTGGGCCCCCCCGATTTTGCGCAATAACAAAAATTTCCCCGAAATAATTTAATGTGTTGCCTACTTACACATAATAAATCAGTGTGTAGTTAGGCAAACATTATCATGAGAGCCGTATTAGTTTCGATTGTTTTGCTTTGTGTGATTATATTTTTTGGTTTCAGGTTTTTTGGGTTGATAAAATCCTTCTTATTTTAGTGATTAGTGTTTATTAAAATTTTGACTATAATTTTGTGTTTATTGTTTGTTATTTTTATCGTAACAAAATGCTAGAGCTTGTATGGTTTTGTCTTGCAAATCTAAAGGTAACATACCCGGCATTTTTTACTTTGGTAATTTTCTTATATTTAAATTAGGTGCTTCTTATAAGATGTAACGTTAGGTAACCAATAAATAATAATATTCAATTATGAAAAAAGAAAATGAAAATTTCATAGGAAATAGCAGTGAAAAGTAAGGCAATCTTAACTATCTCTTAGATGATTTCCACAATGTTTGTGTATTTCTGTGGATTATTAAAAAGAAATAAGGTTTACATTTAGGTACCTTTATTTCATTTAATAATTTAGTACATTCTTTTAAAGGATCAAAATTATTAATTATTTGGGGAAAGGCAAATATTAATTTATACAGGCCCCCCTAATTGAAAAAAAAGAAAGTACAATTGTATTTAAAAAATTCCTTTTTTTTTTTTTTCTGTTTTTTTAAAAAAATTTTTTTTTTAAACAATTATCAACTTTTTAAGTGGGGGAAAAAATAGAAAATAATATTTAACGGTTACTGTTACAATGAATACCTAGGTCCAAAAAAGGGTTTTAAAAAAAAATTTTTAACCACTGTTATTCTGTCTCATGAATGTTTGTTATTAGTGAAAAGTATATGCCTAAAAAACATTATAAAAATTTTTTTTCCTTTTTTTAAAGTAAAAAACCCCAATTTAGGAAAGTTAAATATTTACCTATCTTGCCCCTTTTTTTTCCAAAATTGTAAATAATAAACTTATCAATTTTTAAATTTATTTTTAAAAAATCGTGTTTTTTTTTTATTTACAAATTTTCGGTAAAAATACAAAATTCCAAAAAACCCCCACCTTTAAATAGAAGGCTTAAATACCCTTATTCTTTCCATATTATAAATGATATAAAAACCAATATTACCAATAATTTTAAAATTCTTTATATTTTAATAACCAAAATTTTGTGCAAAAAAAAAAAAAAAAAATGAATGCTTGAATTTACATTTCCTTTTTTTAATTAAAAAAATTTTCCCGGTCTGGGCCTACATTATTGGAAATGCGGGGCCAATCCCCCCTTCCCCCTCCCGCCGCCTAAATTTTGTTTGGTTTGGGCTTCCAACACCTTTAAATTCCTTGGGTTTTTTTTTGGCAATGTTCAATGTACCAAGTTTAATTTAAACAAAAAACCCCTTTGGAAAATTTAAAAAACCTTGAAAAAAAATTTTCTTTTTTTATTTTTTTTACTAATTTTTGGCCAAAAACCAACCCAGTTTAAAAAAAATTTTTCCCCCAAAATTTTTCAACTTCAAAATAACGTTTGGGACAACACTGGTTGAGTACCTTGTCGTGTTTTTACGACAAATAAAATTATACGAAATAAAAAATACTTGAACTAGATTTGAACTTAATTAAAAAAAATTTATGCAATAATTTTTTGTTTCACTTCTTATTGATTTAAGAAATTTTAATATTTTTAAAAAAAAAATTAAATTTTTTGGGTTTAAAAAAAAACCAAGAATTAAACAATAAAATATAGATTTTCCCCGGAATTGTCAAAAAATTGGTAAACTTTTTATGTTTTCCCAAAAGGCCCTTTCCCGCCTTTAACAATGCGTCTGGCACTACAACTCAGTCGACTGGGATGGTTTGAGAGATTTCTTTGCCATCAACCATTGGGATCTCACCAGCTTTTGCTTTTAACGATCCTTTAACCACAACTAACCACAACTTGGCAATGAGACTTATGTTAAGATTACCAGAAAAAACCATAAACCTTGGATTTTGAGATCCAAGCCCACAAAAGGTTTCTTCATCTTCAAAATTCTAGTCCTGACAATCAACGGGCTGACAGCAAAGCAAAAAACCAGTTTAATCAAACTATCTCAGAAACCAAAGACTGTTTTAACAATCGCACAAAAGATAAAGTCCCCTCTTGCTCAAATAACGCTTACTCTTTCTGGCCCTTTGCCAAAAAAAATAGTCAAAACTTTTGTACAAAATCTTTTTCGCTCCGTACCTTTGAGGATGAATTTGTTTCTACCTCGAAAGACAAGCCGGAAATTTTGCAAAAAATTTTTGCTAAATTCACCCCGATTTCCCTGTAATCTTCCCCTTCCAACAGTTGTCCCTGTTCCTCATAGAACAAGTCTTTTAAGTTCCTTGGTGAATCCCAGGTCGTTGCACTTAACAAATCCAAAGCTTTTGACAAGGACTGGCATGATGCGCTCCTAAGCAAACTTCCTTCCTACGCTCTTCCACCTAAACTTTGTTCTGGCTCGTCAGTTTCCTTTCTAATCGACGTATATCAGTTATTTTAGATGGTCACTCTTCCAACTTTTACCAAGGGAATGTGGGGGTGCTCCAGGGCTCAGTACTTGCACCAACTATGTTTCTTTTTCACATCAACGATCTTCTCTCTTTCACAACCAATCCTTTCCATACCTTTGCTGACGATAGTGCCCTTCACTCAATATTTAACTTTTTAGGCCACCCTGTAAGCCTGATTTGGAGAACAAGTGCAGGTCAATGAAGATATATATTTCACAAGGCTTTAAATTAATCTTGGATTGGGGCGCCAAAAATCTTGTCCAGTGTAATTCGTCCAAAACACAATCATGTTCACTGTCGCGAAAAAAGTCTGCCAATGCTCATCCGTTACATGTGAACGTCCATGCTCTGCAGAAAAAGGAGATATTTATTCTTGTTGGCGTTACTTTTAAAAATAACCTTTACTGGCATTAACACATTAAATCCATAGCCACAACAGCGCATAACCTCTTTTAAGCCAGCAAGCATTTCTCCCCTTCTAATCTGTATACTTTAAATTTATCCCCAATCAGAGGAAACCCTCTTTAGAATGTGTTTCTCATGTCCACCAACGGGCTGTGGAAAATCTGTCACTGTTTTATAGGTATTTTTACGGCTTCTACTTCATCGAATTAGCCAATGTAATTTTTCCACATATGCAGCCCTTTACAGTCCAACTTGAGATTCCCAAACTTCCCACGCTGTTCGTTTTTTTATCTCTAGAGTATCTTGACTAAGGAACCTGTTATCTGCAGAGATTTTTCTTTTTTTTCCAAATTTCTATAAATATTTAAGTCCAGTTTTAATAAACTCCCTCACACCCACGGTACGTTAATATGGTACGTTTAACAATAATTCGTGTTGATTTCTTGACCGCAATAAAATTTAAGTTACAACCCTCAGTGGAAAACCCAACAATAAATTGACAAATATCTGTTGTGTAGGCACTGCACCATTTTAAGGGATACAGGTCCAGCGGCCGGATTCCGAGCAATATAGATTTCTACATCTAGATATCTACAATCGACATCTATGCCCAATAGCGATAATTGCTTTAGTTAGTATTCCGACTACACTTCGGACATTTCCGGCAATGTACTATTCATACAGAAAACATTTGGTCTTTTTTAGTTACTTTTTATCTTAAGTTTTGTCAGCTGTCATTTTGGCTTTGGCATTTTGGGTATAAATTTAAATTGTGTGATAAAATTAGTTTGGTTCTTTGGATTAAAAGAGAAAGGTAAATTAAAGGAATTGGTAAATTGAGATTAGAATATTATGCTGCCGATTAATCAATTAAACATACTAGCAGCCCAAGAGGATTATGGTTAATAAAATATTAATAAATAATAATATTTAGGTTATGTTAACAAATACATGTCAATCTTGTCAATTTAAATAGAAAACGACATGTCAATAGGCCACGCTTTGTAGCGAGATTTGTTGTCGACTTCAAGCGATAATTTTTGAGCGCAAAATGCGGGTGGTATAGAAACGAGTCGATTAATATATTTCTATAATGCACGGAATCCAGCTGCTGATTACCTACTAATATTAATACTTTAGGTTAGCTATTTTTGATGCTCATAACACACGAAAATACCTTGACAAACTCCAACGACTGATGAACTAAGACGAAAAGACTCTGCTTTATATTCAACACCTGCAATTTGCCTATAACCTACATAATATACCAAAAAGTAGGTACAATAATAAATAAATAAAATTTTAAGTCCGGACTTACATCTACATGCGGGTACCCAAAGTATATATTTTTTTTTTATATTTAAACATTATAAACTTCATCAAGTCCTAGGTCTTCCTGGATTGTTCCTAGGACCGATGCTGCATTACCCCGTTGCACAGCTAAACCAATTCTTTGGATGATGAAACTTCTAGATTTTTTGCATTGTATTTTTTTGCAAATTTCATTAATAAAACCCTTAGCCTCATCACCCAAAAGGACCAAAGTTTCAACAGCAAAAGGAATGAAGATAAAGCGTTCTTCAAGCTCTTTATATTTCAGATGTTTTTTATTCTCGGCAATACGAGCAGCCGCACGCTACAAATTAGAAGTTTTGTCCAGATAGGATTTTGCAAGTGTATGGCTGCAAGTAGCATCCCAAAGTAATTGTTTTCCATATTTCCAGGGAATTAAGGTCATTCCATCTACCCGTTTTCCATCGCTTCTGCAAACTCCAAGAGGCTCTAATACAGAAGGATTTTCAGCTAAAATCAGAGCTCTTTTGATAATGTCATTTATCTGACTGTGTCTAGAAGAACGCCCTGCGCTTTTTTTGCAGCTTAACCCATGTAGGCCATAAATATCAGCATTTTCGCCGCAAACGCAGGTGTGCTCTCCACACACAGGCAGACCAAGTCTGAGAGCGATGGAAATATGGAATGTTTTGTTGTCTAACAAATTTCCCAAGGACGAAGATGGAAGTGCGTTAATCCAAGCATTACTTTCAGGAACCTGAAGAGCAAGTAGACGTGCCTTATCTTCACTTGTCTGGCATATGTTTGTAATATATTTGTGACGAGCTTGGCAAATCAAAAAGTCAAAATCTTTCTGTTTTTTGGTAATTCTTGTGGTTGATTTTAAAGATTGCAAACAGATAACCATCTTACAAAACAATTGCTGAAATCATTATCTACTGTCGCAAGAATATAGGAAGGTAAAATTTTGGAAAGTAAACCTGACAAGTCATTGATTGAACCTAAAAAGGCAGAAATAGACAGGGTGGATGTATCTCTTATTCAAGACCTCCAAATTTTACTGGAAAGAGTGCTTTGTAACCAAAATTTAATTTAATATCAAATTTGTTATCTCTTGAACTAAACTTTGTAATACATTATCAAAATTACAAAGTAATTCTGGAGATTTCCAACGAAGTGAACATCTTAACAAATAAGACATTCGAGGTATGGCAAAGGAATATTTTAGTAAATAATAGGAAATATGTGAGTCTATAAATTTTAATTTGGTCTAAGAGATTTTAAAAATTCTGTCTTTTTATTAATTGAGTATTCAATTTCATTTGACGAAAAAGCACTTCCTAATAAATTAAAATTTGAAATGGGAATTACTGACAGATTAGGAACAACACTTAAAAAATTTGATAGTATATTGGAATGATCTTTAGATAAAACAGTTAATTCACACTTATCAAAATTTAAATTTAAACCCAAATCTTTACTTCCTTTGATTATTTTATGAAAATTATCTAAAACCGATTTTGGGTTTCCAGCAAGTGTACCGTTATCTAGATACCAAAGATTTATTTCTGTATTTAATGATAAAATAAGGTAATATGCTCTCGTATTTATGAAAAGCTAGGAAACCTTTTTCGCCCATATCAACTTGGCTTTGGAACAAAATGCGGTGCAGAAGCAGCAATACATGCAATACGTCGTTTTCTTCTTTATCCTCACGAATCAGATAAAGTTATTTTAAAAATAGATTATCAAAACGCTTTTAATATGGTTAATAGAAAAACAATTTTATCACGAGTAAGCGAATATCTTCCAGAATTTTTACCATTTATAGCCCAATGTTATGATAATCCGAGTTTACTTTCTTACGGTGATCAACATATTTTTTCTCAATGAGGTGTCCAACAAGGAGATCCTCTTGGACCAGCTCTTTTTAGTTTAGCAATTCATCCACTTATTTTATCATTAAATACAGAAATAAATCTTTGGTATCTAGATGACGGTACACTTGCTGGAAACCCAAAATCGGTTTTAGATAATTTTCATAAAATAATCAAAGGAAGCAAAGTATATTGAGTTTTACGACTAACAGTAGCAGGTAAAACGAGAAATCAACGAATTATTGTGGAACGTACTGTACTTGGGCTTTTAGCCTTCGTGGACCATTAAACGATAAAAAAACCGCTAATGACAAAAAATATTATTCTATCGAAGCAATACCAATATTTGGTTCATAACAATGGGATAGATACTATATTGGAAATTTATTTATTATAAAAGCAAATTTTAATTCTCCACGACAAACATTTTTTATACTTTTGACAACTATAAAATTTTAAGATGTTTTCTATATAATTATTAAATTAATAAAATATGCAAGTAAGCATAATCTGGTGATATCGACTACAACTAAATGCGTAGTAACTGACATTGAACTCTACTAAACCACATAAATTAAAAATGCATTAATTGTAATAACAAAAATTGTTAACGTAATTATCTAATTATCACTCGAATGTTTTTGTTTTAGTGAAAATGTTACGAAATATCTCGTGTTTAATTTTTAATTTTTTATAACTAA
>JAHBCN010023441.1:0-12627 GCA_019359885.1 Listronotus oregonensis | reverse complement strand
AGAGCAGTATCTGAAATGTTTTCAGTTTATTTCCCACAAGATTTCCGTCCATTTCAACTTTTAAAACAATTGTCAGTAAGTTCGAGCCCAAAGGTAATAAAAAATTGTAAATTTCAATAGGATATCGAAAATAGACCCGAAGAAAGAGAAACAGAGATCTTAATATTCACGGTTGGAGGAAAAAAAAATGGTTATATGGGGGTTTTTGGGCAAGAGGTAAAAAAACATCAACAACGGTATTGCGCACTTTAAAAATACACAAATATTATTCTAAAATATAAAGGGGAAGGAGTAAGAGCGAAGAATGCATTTTTTTTGAAATGAAAAAGAGCAAATAACGATAGAAATTTTTTTAAGTAATATTTTTTTACCAATGAATGTACTTCACCCTTAACAATGAACCAAATGTTCAAAAATGCCGGTATTGGAGCCAAGAAAATGAACATCGCTTTGTTAACCAAAAAAAACCCCCAAAAACAAATTATTTGTTTTTTACGGGTTAAAAAAGAAAAACCTATTTGGTTATTTCAAAATCAAATTGGACCGCCTTGAAGAAGTTGTTCGGGAGATCAAATGTCTGGTTCCAAATGGATGGTTGCCCCCCCAAACCCCTTGGTTATAAGTATCGGAAAATGCTTTTAAGGGAAAAAATTTTTTCCAGTCCGGATATTTTGGCCCAGCAAGGGTCACCTGTTTTTTTACCAAATTACTTTTTTCTGTGGGGCCCTTAAAAATTCATTTTATAAAAGTGAAAAATTTTGAGAATCTAAACCATCTACAAACATTTTTGGAATTAAAAAATTTCGAAATATCAATTTAGCAATAAAAATCAATTTGGGTATTTTTTGCTTTAATGGGGTTGAACATTTTTAATTAATGTTTTTTTTAATTCTATTATTTTTTAAAAAAAATTTATTTTTTTCTTTTACTTTTCCCACCCGTAAAATATTAAAAGTTTGTTCTCTTTTTCGGGTCTATTTTCATTTTCTGAGTTAAAAATTTTTATTTTTGGATTTTGGACTCGTTTACTACAAAAGTTTTTTGGGTTTAAATGGAAGAAGGTTGATGGGAAAAAAAATTTTCAGATATCTATTGGTTTAATTAAATTTTAGATGATATTTTTTTTTTACCGATAGTAATAATTGTTTTTGTTAAACTTAATTCTTACATTAAAAAAGGGTTTTAAAAAAAAAATAATGTTAACGTTTTTTCTTTAAATTAATGGTTGTGGTTGATAAAACGAAAAAAAAAACATTCCTTGTATTCGGGCCCACCAGATTTGACAAAGCCTAAAACAAATTGTTTGCTGGTGGCTGGTGCCTGTTTGGTTTTACCTGAACCGAAAATTTGGTAATTTTGCAATTACATTTAATTGAATAATTCAAGATTCGCTTTTTAAAATTTTTTGAAACTTGGCACAAGGGCTTGTCAGATTGGTCTCTCCAAAAAGTTATGTTACATTTTTTCTGTAAAATGTACAGGAAAGCCAATAATTAACCCCCTTAAAATTTACATAGGATTTCCTATGTTCCGCTCGGCGACGCACAACCCGGTATAACAGCTACCCTTGCTTTTCATTTCTATTCAAGATCATGATTTTCCATTTAGCATTTTTTCATATCTTTTGTGATGATAATTATTAGCTATCATAATAAATATTAATAACTTAATTTTGCTCTAAAATTGACATACTTATCTAATTAATTCTTTGTACAGTTTATTAAGAACAAACCAGTCAAGGCCGACGCCGACGTTTGATGGAGGTTTGTTATGAATCATGGCTTTAACTGATTGTATGTATCTACAACAAATTAAAACCAATTGAGTAATACATAAAAAGCTATGACAAAGCTTGTCTTAGCTTAGTAAAAATAACTTTAAATAATTAAATCGTTTATCTTTGTTGATTATCGTAATTAACAGTATTTAAAAAGACCAGAATTTTTTAAAAAACATAAATATGCAACTAAATATAATAACTAAAATACCGATTTATATAATTTTTTTAAAATCTTTTTTATATGCTCGTTAGATATGACCACTTTGGTCCTGGTCCCAGCCCAACCGCTGTGTTCACACGTCGTTTTCGTGGTTGGGCCCAGTAGGATCTTTTGGAACATGCGCTAGAGTTGCTGGTTATCGGCAACTCTTTTGGCTAGCGTATGGAACGGGATCCAAAGCTAAGATGAACACAGGCTTAACTCAAGGTGTTAGCATACCGTGCTGATGAGTGAATGACATCCTGTGCCTTAAACAGGGTTCTCCAACGGTGCCTCTGAGATACAGGGCGACCTCTCAGAGTATCTAGCCTTACTGCGGTAATGCGGGGCTCTGCCGTGGTGGACTATTACTTCCTTAGCTCAAACAGAAAGCGGACAGAACCGCTTTCCATGGAAAAAAGTGACAAAGGTGCGCTGACCGAAACGGATAAATCCGTTTCGAGAGGTGCCACTCAAGGTCACAAGCAGACAAAGGTGCGCCGACCGAAACGGGTGAATCCCTTTCGAAAGGTGCCTCTGTAGTCACCGGCGCCTGTTTCACGGGGAAGGGCTAATCCATCCCGAACAAACAGGTGCTTAGGAAGGGATCCCTGAATCCAAACAGAAGGCGGACAGAACCGCCTTTATAGGGAAAAGGGCCTCAGAAAGAACATCTGGTTCCTGTAACAAGGACCTGGTAGCTACCCACGTCACTAGACCGGGAGAGGAGGGCATGACGGATCTAATCGTCTGCTCGTCATACTCTCCAGGAGACAGGGACACCAGAACACATCAGAACACATTGTGCTCGTGTCCGGTAGCGACACGAGTAAGAAGAGATGTAAGAACTCTCTCCCAATCTGGTATCGAATTCATTAGAAGTCCGATCCTATTGGGAGAATATAAAAAGGTGTGAGCCACAATAGGCCGAACGGTCGCAGTAAAAAGGCGTAAAAGTCCACTTACTTTAAACCTACCTACTACCTACCTGGTCCCAGGGTATATATTCTGTGGGTGCATAGAATCGATTGACCCTTTCGAACTTGCAGATAGCCTAAAACAACCCCTAAAAAAAAGCTAAAAACCCTTTAACAAAGCAAAAAGCTATTAACATTTCGGTGCCCTGCCTAGCACAGTTTTCAAGATAAAATTATTTTTAAAATTTTACTAAACCATTTTAAATATTTTAATTTTATTTAAATTAAAATTATTTTTGTTATAAAAAAATAAGATATTGTATTATAAATCTGTTGTGACAGGTACATTTATTATTTTTAATTATAGAAAGGATGGTGCGTTAACTGATTTTTTAGTTTTCCTGAAATTATCTCCATAATGTTTTCAGCAGCTGCAATCTTGGTCAGCTCATAATCTTTAATATATCCTTCTGCTGTCGTTGAACGCCTGATGCAATGTACCGTATATGAAAAGAGTTGTGCTAGGCCTAGATACTTAGTTACAACAGCTGACATATTTTGATTGTGTGTATTTCTATGGATTGCTTAGGATATTTTCCTTTGATATTGTTGATAAAACATCTCTTATTTGATATCTTAGGTGGTCGCAATGCAGTATCATTTTCTTGCTTTATCAAGTAAATTAGCAATTTCTATGTTTCAGGATCTATTACTACTACTATTTTTTTTTTGAATTTTCCAGCTAAATAAAAATATGTGTTTAAGAGTATTCAATACAAAGTGTTGTCAAAGTTATCAAATACGAACATCTACATGCCCTAGCTAGATAAAATATAACAACAAGTTAAAACAAAATTAATGAATAAATATTTTCAAGAAGCTATATTTTTGTATAAAAATACTTTATAGATAAATGTTTTTTATCATCTGCTTTTGCTAAAAACTCGTACATTTGTTCTTCGGACAGGATTAGGGACTCCTTTGGGCGATATTTTCTGATTTCCTTTTAAAGGAAAAGGAATGGCAGGACTTATCCTTGTCTTTAGCAGAGAGTATTTGGTATTTACTACAGAGTAACGAGCATTTGTACTTAGAAAGCTCAGTACCGAAATAAGTCAGAATTGTCTCTTCTGTAGTCTCGATTTTCTTTCGGTCACACCATTTTCGGTACAAACTATATGTTTCTTCATATAGATGCTTCTATTTCGTAAGCAATATCGTCTCTTCCGCAAACAAGGCAATATCTTTTATATCTTTCATTTTTAATATTTACACTTTTATTTATTTTAAGTTATAAGGAACGGTTTATAATGTCAAAGCTTGTATACTATAAGTACATGGTTTTATTGATCTCGTAACTTTATAGCCTCGCTAGCTCGCTCGGTCATAAAAAACTCGCCCAGTAAAGTCGATTTTTAAGTACTTATCAGAAAAATAGCTAATCTTTTATTTTACGTTTTGTTAAATGAAGTTATCTAAATTTAAATATCTTTTTTTGTTAGAAACTTAAAATTAACCTTTTTTCTTAATGATTCTCTTTTTGCCTGCTATCATTATTTTATTTATTATTTTTATTTATTTTTCTATTATTAGGATTCAGTAGTGGATCTTATCAGTGGTCTTGGAGCACCCTTATCCAAAATAGTGATAGCTGCTCCTGTACAAGCCTTTCAATTCACCCTTCAAAATGGAGAATATACTGCACCTGGAAGTCCTGCTGTAGACCTAAAGTCCTTGACCAGAAATGAACTCTGTAAGTTGATGCATGGAAGTAAGAACTGGACGATTGAGAGAGACGAGGATCAAGCAGGACCATATATTTTCAGGTGAGATTTAGTAATATAGTAATAATGGGTATGTATGTATCTATCGAAGGCGTGTTGAGTTCCCTCGCTGGTGCCCTGAGCACTGAGACCTAAGCCCATTATGCTCTATACCAACCCTTTAGCATACAGAGGTTCCGGAACCCTGTCCTGTTCCTTATGTATGCATACCTTTTGCACTGATCTGGCGCTATCATTTTGTCTATTAAAGTCCCAGTTTCCTCACTAATGATGAGAGTCCTGTTAATGATAGGAATCTTATGTCATTTAAGTCCAGCTATGTCGATCCTTCGGCTAGAATGGTTTTTGGAGTCTGGAATATTTACAATAAAAAGATTCCCCTTATCGTTAATATCATCAATGCTAATTTTTATCAATTCTTCTCGACGACACGCACCAGCTAGTCCGAAAATTGTAGCTACCTTCATCGCTAGATAGACATCATTTGGAGCATCATTAATAAAATTTGCTATTTCATCTTTCGAGAAAATTTTGGCCTTCTTGGGTCTAAATCCCACATTTTGCTTCTTCAAAAATGATGTAACTTTGAAATCTTAGTCTTAATGACACTTTTTAACATGGAATACCTTGACCATAAGGTTTTGGGTTTACATGTTTTAGCAAGTTCCGCGAAATATGCCATAAAAACTTCTTCTTTCATACTTTTTATTTTTTTCTCGCTACACCAGCTTGTAAATGCTGTATATTCTTTCTCGTACCTGTGCCTCGACTTGGACGGCAACAAATCTAAATTTGCTATTTCGGCTGCTTTGAGAATGGATTCAGGTAATTCCTCGTCAGAAGACTCCATGGGAAACGTTTTTTATTCAAAATCGACGATACTGATCAGAATGTACTAAAGACACTTTTAATTATCGATGACTTTTAATGACTTTGATCTTTTATAATATGGACACCGGCACCGGTCAAAACTAAAAATCTGACAAGCAAGTTTAATATATACCAGGATGTTTGAAACAATGTTTTTAAAACAATATTAATTTTTAGTGAATATTTCGTTAATTTTACACCAAATTTGTACAAATAAAAGAATAGTATGCCAATAATAGAATTATACTAAGTCAAACTTCATAATTAAAAACCTTTTAAGTACCTGTTTAAGTGGGAAATTTGCAAGGGTTTACTTTTCCGCACTAGTGCGGAAAAGTGACACTTTCCAAACTAAATTGCTTGCGGAAAAGTGCTGCTTTTCACACGCTAGTAGAAAAACACTTTTAATTTTAATGGAAAATATTAAATGTTTAAATATAATTGCATATGAAAAGTTGGCGGGAAATACGATGAATGTCGCAAAATTTGAAACTTATACAGATCGATTAAAGAACATACTAAAAGAATACATTTTATATGGCAGTAAGCTACATATAAAATTAAATCATTTATTTATTTTAAACAAAGTATTGTTTATATAATAAAATTATATCTATTTGTCTTCAATAGTTACAGTGCTATTACTTATATATTTTTAGATCTCCCTAATGCTTTTGACCGCATCAATCGAAATAGGTGTGTAATTAAAGTTCATCTTTTTTTCAATGTCGACCTCGTATTGATGATTAATCAAATTCTTGGTGTATTGGTATGTTAGGAAAATATTAAATGTGAAACGTAAGTGTTCTACACTGCGGGGAATCTATCTAATGATTGAGAATTGACAAGTACGGCATGAGGTCTAATTCAAATGTGTCAAAGAATTAAGTATATATAATGGTCATTAACACTTTTTATGTGTAATATTATCTTGGCATCATAATATATGAATGAATAGCATTGAGTATCGATAGGTGTAATAATTATAAGATGATCTAATAGTGCATTAGGAACTACCTTAAATAGCGTATCGTTTTGTTGTTTCTATTTTTAGACTGATATTTTTTAACACTATAATTGTTGGATGAAGTTATAGAAAAGTTAATGAAATTTAAAGTTTGTTTTTTTGTAATTTTTCAAATAAGTAAGCATCACAAAAAGAAGTTTTTTTCAATGTTCTCCAAGCTTTATTTGTTTTACTGTTAGCTTGAAACGTAATTATCTAATGTATCTTAAGTGCCTTGGGAACAGTTAAAGAGTCCTTTAACTAATGTTCGATCGAAGGTTCTGCTTCGGCATCATTCGGCCAAAATAGCACCTTTGGCCACACATTCGACCTTGATCAAGAAAAGAAAAGAAACAAAGGTTTTCTATGAACGTCAGTTTATTTAGAGTAATACCATAATTAAAAAAAGTCTTATTGAACACAATAGTTACTTGTGTATCAAGGCCGTAAAGTCATCTAAAACTTGCTTGGTCTCGGCTACCTCGACCGCAAATTTTCGATTCGGCCAAAAAAGATCATTAGGCTGAGGTACACACAACATTTTTTTAGTGGACTGTTTTAGAAATAATATTCTTTGATTCAAAATCTTTGATTTTTTTTTTGAAAAGGAAAACACAAGGAAGTACTTTTTCTTTCTTCGAAATCTTTACCATCCCCTTCCGCAAGATTTCTATTTGATATTTCGTTTTTTCTTAAAATGGATCTTCAATGTAGCCTTCCACTACTGAATTAGACTTCCAACATTCGTGGCTTTTTAACATTAAAATGTCAGCTCCTGTTTCAACCAAAAGAAAAGATAAACTTCTTTTAAAAGCGTGACCTGTATATCTATTAGCATTTGGCAACTGTAGATACTGTGCAATAAAGAATAATATTTTTCCAAAAGTATGTACACCGACAACTAGTGACGAGCATTTTCCATTTCGATAATTAATAAAAAACGTTTGATGACGTAGATTGAGAGGATGAGAGGTCGTAAATTTGACTATTTTCGAATTAGCTGTAGGGGACTTGTATTTTCAATTAGTTCATCAGTTATTGTACATACTCGTTTGTTACCATTTTTTGTTTTAGGAAGTGTGATTATTAACAGGGTTCCTTTGTCTTGTACATATATCGTTTATAGATAGTTGTCTTAGTTCGTCTCACCTACAGGCACCAGCCAATCAATTAACAAACACACCTACAAATAAACACAGAATAATTATTATTAAATGAATTTACTTTAAAATTATTTTAATGTGTTAACTTCCACGTTAAATAGTTCTCATTTGGCGCTTCTGTTAGGAACCTATAACATCATTTCTTGTAAAAATTGCGGACTTTTTCGCCTGGTATCCTGTACTTCGTGTTTTAAAAAATGCAATCAATTTTGAAAACTTTCCAATGTCAATGTTATTTTTAACCATAATTGCAGATTTTAACATTGAGTAGGTAGACCATAATGTAGACGATTTTTTTACTTTGTCCTGTTCCGAAAAAAATGTAAGAAATACCTCTTCTTTTAAATGTTTAGCCTTGTGTATATTGCACCATTCCATAAAAATTTCATATTGTTTTAATGTCGCTGCTTTTGCGGCTTCATAAATTTCAGCTTGAATATCACTGTCTGTATCACTCATTTTGCGTAATTTTTAATATGAATTTTTATTTATTCTGATTATTACTGTTAAGTTGACACTGACAGATTGTTAATAAACTGTCTATCAACGCACTCTATCCTAGCCATCCAGGCCACCTTCGTAAAGAAAAAGCGGCTGTAAAGTAAATGCGGTCAAAAAAGTTATACTTTACGTACAGGGTTATTCATTTTAAAGTAAACAGGGCTTTATTTTTGAACTTCCCTGTACTTTTTTAAAAAACGAATATAGCCATTTGGTGTATTTTTTTCTGTAGAATTAAATAATCTAATCAGAAAAACATTTTAAACAAAAACAAAAGAGTTACAGCACAAGTGACGTATTTTTTAAATGGAATACCCCGTTTATTTTTATATCAATAGATAGATGTTTTTACGACTATTTTGGTGATATAGGGGTGGCTGTGTTTATTCCCTGCGGTTCTGCTGCAATTGTCTAAAAACTGCATGATACTATAAGGATATCACCTGAAAAACCTGGCTGCCACAGGTCACAGGTGCTTATTTGTCAAAGTCAAGAATTTTAAAAATACGTTTATTACTTTTTGGAGTAGTTTTATAATGAGGTTTTCATCAGAAGAACGGCTTTGTGGAGTTCCTTTTGTTTACGTGTTAAATGCTGCACTGGAAGAACGTGATATGGAAGATACTTAAAATATTTTCTCCACATTTATAATAGAGAGTTATAATTTGAAGCCGTTCTTCTGATGAAAAATTATAAAACTACTCCAAAAGTAATAAACGTATTTTTAAAATTCTTGACTTTGGAAAATAAGCACCTGTGACCTGTGGCAGCCAGGTTTTTTCAGGTGAAACTATCTTAGTAGTATTACGCAGTTTTAGACAATTGCAGCAGAACCGCAGGAAATAAACTTAGCAACCCTATATCACCGAATTCTCGTGAAAATCTCTATCTATTGATATAAAAAATGGAGTATTTCATTTAAAAATACGCTCACTCATGCTGTAACTCTTTTGTTTTTGTTTCAAATGTTTTTCTGATTAGATTATTAAATTAGGGAAAAAATACTCGAAATGGCTACATTCCTTTTTAAAAAAAGTACAGGGAAGTTTAAAAATAAAGCCCTAGTAACTTTAAAATGAATAACCATGGACGCTAACAAATCCATAAAATATTTTTTTTGTGAGACTCGCCCAAAAATATTTTTACGGTTCCTAATCAGAAGACTTATACACTCTTGGTCCCTATAATTATATGAGCTATATCACTGTAATGACATATATTCCTATAGCGATGCAATAAAATGTATTTATATTAATTATTGATTTCCAATTAACATCAGCACTCATTAACAATCCTTTGGCCAAAATTGAACGTTGGTCGGATACTATTTTTAAAATGGGGAAAATAGATATAAGAATAAATATAAACGTATGTTCAGGTTTAAAAAAAGTCGAAATTTTTAAAAAATTTTAGAAAAATACTAAGTAATTTTTGGGTTGAAAGATAAGAAAATTAAGAGTGGCGTCTATGATAAGTGTGGGTATCTGCAGAAGTTAAGTGGAATATGTTATGTAGTCTAAGTGCTATCCTTCTATTTAACACAAAATAATAAGTTTCTAATAAGAATCTAAACAATAATATTTTCTACGACTATTTTCACCCGCCATTTCCAATTTAAATGCAAGAAAAAAAGTAATTTACAAAAAAACATAAAAAAAATACTGAAAAATTTTTGAATTGAAATTTCATAAGTTTAATAAAACTGTACCTATATAACATATTATAATTAAGTGGTGCCATTACTATCAATAAGCAACAATACATATGTATCTCATAAACAAAAAAAAAAAAGTAGAATAAGTTTTTTAAGAAAGTAATAAACAATAACGTAATTTTGTAAACCATGGTAGCAATAAAGTCGAAATTTTTAAACTTATTGCCACTGTCATCCCTTTAAAAGGTTCTTTAATTTACGCTAGAAATCCCACCAGGGCAATGTCGTATTAGGTAAAATGTCTGAGCTCGAGTACAAGTCCAGAAAGTAGAGCATTTATTTTTAAGTTTGGCCGCTATGTATAGTGTGGTATTAATAAATTTCATGGAAAATAAGGGGCAACGCATAGTTATTACCAACTTGTTTAAACATCCCCGTTTTAAATTTATATGTCGACCAACTTGGCGTAGTTGTCCATATCGTAAACTGGTTTTCCCAGTTCATGAAGTGGAACGAATATTTAAACATTTAATTTTAAATTTTTTATATTTAAAACTTTTTTTTTCCCTTTGGAAAACATTTTTTTGGCCTAATTTTTTTTTTAAATTTTCATTTGCATGAAAAAATATGTTTTTTCCAACAACAACTAAAGAAAAAAAATAAAATATTTTTTTCGCTTTTTGGGATCAACATTACACGAAAAACAACCACAACAAACCAAAAACCCAAAAAATGTTGGGTCATTGGCATTGTATTACAGTAAATAGATAAATGCCAAAAGAACATCAAGTGAAAATGGTATATCCATTTCTGAAGGGGAAAAAAAAGTCCAGAGGGTGAAATAAAATTTTAAACATATCTAATTCCACTTCAGGAACTGGACAATCAGTTCATGAAATGGAAATAACGCCATGTGAGTGAGACATATACACAAACCAATTTATGTTTTTAAAATTAGTTTTTGGTAAGTCCACGGTTAATCTTGCAAATTTTTCACACCGCTCTCCATTCTTTCTCAATGTACTAAGGGGTCGGGAAAGGGGTTTTTAAAAAACAGGAAAAACCTATTCAGTTAAAAAAATAATGATTAAGAAAAATTGACCCATTCCCAAAATGTCCGGAAAAATATTTGCACCAAATAATTTTTCTCCAAGCTTTTTAGGAACTACTGCTCTAGCTTTTCCCGGGACCATACTTGCTCCGAGCTGTTACCTATTAGTCGCATTTTTTTTAGGTGAAAATGCCCCAAATTTTTAAACTGTTCCGGAACAATGTTGTTTGCTTGTTTATTCATTACGTCATTTTTTTACCATCGTTTTTTTAAATTCCCCAAAATTTTTTGGCCGGAATGCCGGTTGTGGGCCCGGGATAAACAGCGGAGTTTTGTAGTCAAAACATTGAGGGGGTTTAAAGAGCATTCAGAAATTTTGGGACCACATGATTTCAGCTGGTTTTATTTTTTATACGCTTTTTTTTGACGACCCCCGGCCCCTCTTTCCCTCTTGTATTTAATACGCTGTTTTTCGTTTGTTTTCGCTTAATCCACGTCATCGTCAGAATAAAGCAAGAACGAACAGCAAGAGAAGGGAAGAGATTTAGAGCGGTCGCTCCGACGCTACATAGGTTCTGAGGGGTTTTAAAAACAGTTATGAAGCAGGCAAACTTATCGATCTATACCTGTACCGACCTGTTCCGAATAAAAACCTGTAAAAAAAAAACAGGCCCCTTTTAAAGCGGATAGCTACAATGTATGACTAAAGCAAAAAATTTTTGGCTCGAAACAGAAGTCCCAGCTTTTTTAAATAGTTGATGTAATGTTTTGGTTTTAAAAAAAACTGAACGAAATTTTTGGCGCCCCAAAATAATACTTATTGAAGGTTTTGCGATAGAGATGCGCTTTATCCTAAGCTTGGGAAAGATTAGAGACTGGCTTGGGAAAAAAAAAAAAATTAAAAAAAAGGTTATTTTTTTTTGGGGGGAAGAATGCATATAAATGGTGCCAGTAGAGCCTGGGCACCGAAGCATTAACTTAATAAAAGTTAGAAAAAAAAGGATTAAAAATTGAAAAAAGTCAAATAAAAAGAATCTGAAGGGCCAGGAAAAAGGTTTAGGTGAGAGACGGTTGAAAGGGGAAATTTTGAAGAAGTGCATCGGGGACCACAATTAACAACTAAGTGAAGAGATATATTTGTTTAATTAATCATTTTTAACACATACAAAAACATATTCGCATCAACATTGGGAGTAATTAACCCCATAAATTGGAAAAACATAGACTTACATGAAGAAATATATTCCGTCACAGTAGATCCACAGTGATTTCTTTCCTTTATTAAAATGGAAAAGCCCTTAGTTTTTGGTGAATCCCCCGGTGTTGCTCTTGAATATCCCAAACTTTCGATCATTATGAGGGTTTTTAACAAATTTTCCCCTTACGGTTTACCCAATTTGTCTTTTGGCTTTCCCGTTTCCTTTTAATCGGGTATATCAGTTAGTGAGATGGTATTCCTAGCTTTACCAAATAAATCTGGGGTGCCCCACTCATTGGCACCCACCTTTTCTTCACACATTAACATCTTTTTTTTAAATCAACCCCTTCAAGTTTTGCTGACGATATACCCCCCCCTCTAGTATTAATTTCTTAACCACCGTGTAAATTTTATTTTAAAAAAGCCATCAATGAATTTTTTACAAAATCCTTTTTATTGGGGCCCAAAAATCTTTCAGTTTAATTAAAAAATCTTTTGTTCGCG
>JAHBCN010023440.1:0-12651 GCA_019359885.1 Listronotus oregonensis | reverse complement strand
ATAAACCTAAAAAACAAAAAACAATTTTTTTTTTTAGATTCAGGGCGGAAAAATGTCTGTATACCAAAATATTTTTTAAAAAAACGCATTCTCGTTTCCCTTAAGCAAATCCGTTGCTTAAAGGTCACAACTGTTATAATCTTATGCGGGAAATATTTTCCCAAACTAATTTTATTACCCAAATTTAAATTGATTAATAGTTTAGCCTATTTTTTTTATCATTTCTATAAAAGGAATAAAAAAAACCAAAAAAATTTTAAAATTTTATATATTGTTCTTATTATCAAAGGGGATTGAATATATATTTAGGTTTGTATTTACGTTCAGGCTTAAGTATTTGTTTGCTTTTTATGATTTTTTTTTCATAAAAATTTTTAAATGGGTTTTAAAGCAAAAAAAAAATAATTAAAAAAAATAATGGAAAAATAATTATTTTTCATTTAAAGGTTAATATGGTTAGTAAATATTATAGCTTAGCAATTATTTTGACAAAATTTTTTCACGTAAAAAAACTTTTTCAGAAAATTAAAACTTCAATATTTCGAAGGCAATAAAAAAAAAAATTTTTTTTTTTTTTTAAAAAAAAAAAAATTTATAAAAATATATATATATATATATATATATATATATATATATATATATATATATATATATATATATATATAAATTATATTTTAAATTAAAATTTTTTTTTGTTTTTAAAACTTTTCCAAATTTTTTTCGTTTTAATTTTTTTTTTGAAAATTTTTTTTTTTAAACAAAACCCAGGAAAATGGAGGGTACTTTTTAAAACAAAAAAACCAAAATTGGCAATTTTGGGGTTATGGAAAAACAAAAAAAGTAAAGGCAACTAAAATCTGCTTTGACAGAAGGAAGACGGGATAAAATTTTTCGACACAGATCTGGCAAGACCTGGTTGCAAAAATTTTGAAGTGACATAAGCAGCGGCTGTCCAAAAGACTGTATCAATCAATAAAAGAAAGTAGAGCTGAAGTCGGCCCTGGTGCGATTAACAAATATTTCAAAAGTCAAAAAATGTTAGCCCCAACGTCATAGTTAAATATGTGGTTATTTAAAAAATATCCCAAAATTTTTTATTTGCTAGATCTTGCTTTTTAAAAAATCAGTTATTATTTTTATGTCGCCTCCATGTCGCCTTTATTCTGCTTCTATTGCGTTTCTACTAGCATTTACAATATAAAGTAATAATAAATTTTAAGTCAGCTCATTTAAGGGCGACTTATAAAAAACACTTTTATGTTTTATATAATATATATTGCTTAACTTCGCACTTTAAGAATTTTATAGCATACTTACGAAAAAAGACAATCCTTTGTATTAAAAACAAAGTTAAAAATCTAATTTTACTTTATTTTACTGCGTTTAACATGACTTGCTATTTTGGAACCCCTTTAAATCTGGTTGTTAAATTATTTTGGTCTTTAGAAGTATTAAAAAAGTTGACTGACAACTAAGATGTTATGTCTGGTAAATAAGTAACTTAGTCACGGTTCTTCTACGCGGTTATTCAATTAAAAGTATTTCTGGAGTAGATTATATTAATAAAGAATTATATTGCCCAATGTTATAATTACTCGTACATATAATGTTTTATATATTTCTTTGGTATGAAAACCTAAGAAATGTTTTATTTTTAAAAATATTATCCAGCGAAAAGCTATTGCTTTTTTACTATAGTATTTTAAAACACTACCTAAAAATTAACAATGTAAGATTATAAAAGATGAACTCTAAAACTCTAAAGTATTAAAATAAAGTTGGCGCTTTACAGTATTGAGTTAGTCAAGAAATACGATAACAAGTAAAATAACTTTAAAGCTATGAACATAAAAAAACCTGTTTCAATCTACATGGAGTTTCTAACAGACGAAAAACTATAAAAATTTAAATAAACTAGTTTGGTGCATGGAAGGTAACAACAAATCAATTTATTTAATGGGAAATATTTTACTAACACAAAAGAGATGCATAGTTTTGGCCACCTATATAATTTGTAAAAATGATTTGCAATTATAGGTTTTTTTACCAAAAAGATAATTATCTTTTTTTAGGTAATCGTACTTTTTTAATTAGCTGTAATTTATTGGTATTTGAATTTTTAACCACAATCGTTTAGCTATGACGTTTTTACATAACTATTTTTTTAAAATTGGAGGTACGTTCTAAGATTCATAAGACAACTAATAGTCTTATGAATCTATAACACAACTACCCAAATAGCCAGTGTTACTAAACAAAAAGTTACCAATCAGTAGTTGTTACCAATTTCTTGCTTGCTTGCATGCTCTGTTTTTTGGCTTTAGTTTCTTCTAGGACACCATTTGCCAGCTCTCCCCTTTCCAGACACACGTTGTGCCAAGGTGAGCTTTCCTAGGCTTCATCAGTAAGATTCTGAATTTTTTATAAAAACTTTTCAAATGTTTTTTTTATCTATGCAAGGCACAAACAATGTCGGTCTGACCATGAACTGCTACTTTGGTACTACGTATAACTGCTTTCTGTCACTACTGTCACTTTCTGTTGAGCGCGCAACCATCTACCGCCAATAGGAAAATCTCTTGTGGGTCCCCAAAATCAGAAAGGGACAGGTATAGAAATCTTCGTTCACAGCTTTTAGTCTCAGAAGGACTCCATCGTTCAGCTTGAGTCTCTCCTTGATCCCCGAGGATAAAAGCAATTAATACGGCTCCTCCAACCACCTTCCCGGAAAAAAAAAAAACTATGTAGTGTTTTATCGCGTGCACTTCATGTTAAGTTAACGACAATTTGTTACTGAGTCAAATTTTCTCACAAGTTGTTGACATTCTACCACCGAAAATGGCAGGAAAGTTGTCAGCAACACTTTTAGTCAAATAACGTACAATTTACCGACAATAACTTGCACCATAACCTTTTAAAGCCAAGTTGTTTCCATGTTGTAAGAAATTTACTGCCAATTTTCCTATAACCTGACTACAATTTGCGGAGGTAAATTCCCGGCTAATTACCGTCCAGGATGGCTATCTGGATAGTTTTATTACTAGTATATTTATTATTTTTAAAAATACCAGTAAAGGATGGTGTGTTAATTGATTTAAAGTTTTCCTTAAATTACTTTAGCGTTAAGCATATGTTTTTACCATTTATTATTTAAATTAACAGATACTTTATATTTATTTAGTGTTATTTATGTCCTCTTGTTTATTTAAAGTTTTTTGAACAATTTTACTTTGCTAAAATACTAAAAGCTTTCCAGTTTAAAACGTAGTTGTGGTTAATTGTCGAATACCGTGTTATTAATGTATGTTTAAAATTCTTTTATATGTTTGTCTAATTGTCTGGAAGGTTCAACCATGGAAAATTTGTTACATTCACAAGTGATCTGTTATTTATATTAACATTTTTTGTATTTTTGTTTATATTGAATGTTTTCGTTTTTGTTATTTGTGATTTAATAGTGTCTCGTGTTTAAAAATATTGTAAATATTACATTTACTACCTATTCGTTTAATTTTATTTTAAAGGTCAGAAATATAAATCGTAACTATAAAATTGCAATGGGACTATTTTAATTTTGTCTTAAATATGATTGTTTAAATTTAAGAAAGCATTTATTTATAAAATAAAGAGAATACTTATTTTGAACAAAAATATCTTTTTAAAATTCTTTTTTATTTTCTTCATTTTGATCAGAACAAATTAATTTAACTCCATTAAAAAGACTTTCTATCATTTCCTTTTTTAACATCATTGGGTGATTCCAATTAACATTTAAGTATTTGTAGAGGTTTTCTGTTAATTTTAGTTTAAAAATTGTTTACATCTTTTTTTACCAGAATATCAAGAAAGGAAAGTTTTCGGCAACAAGAACTTATAAAAAATGAATCCGCCACGAAACTGTAAAACCTATTTCTTTATACTTCTTACACCAATTAAGCACCTGAGTTTTTGGTTGGCTTTCTGTATTGTGGTGGAAGACTTTGCAAAAAATCACATTGTTTAGCACCGATATTTACAAGAAATCAAACCCATATGCGTAACGCAAAGGAAATATAAACTAACCTATCGTTCTGACAATACAAAATAAAAACAATTAAAGTGATTATAGATTATACTGGATACCCTATTGCAAGAATGTTCGAACAAAATTGCAGTCAAGATCACTCGTTTTTTTCGGGATTAAAATCCCTGGTCATATTTAAACCTTGCTGTAAAACAGGAAACATTGTGTTGACCATTCATAGCTACCTAATAGCTTTGTGAAATACCTACACCATAAAGCACATATAGAAACGCCAGTCCATAAATATTAATACAATTGCTTGTTACGCGTTATAAAAATTATGTAAATTATTGTAAAATACCTATTGACGAACAATATTATGTGTGACTTGTTTATCTTAAAAAATAATTTAAATGTACAAATGCCCATAAAAAATGGATATATTTCTATTTTATGTGGATACATTAAAAGTCTATTTTTTGTATTGTATTTAAAAAGAAAATCTTGGCATTACATAACAAATTATAAACATGAGCTCTCAAAACTTCTTACATTTTTTACATCAAAATTGAAGCAATTCTAATATTAACTAATGTTTTTTTTTATTAAATTTATCTTGGGAACGGTGTAGTCCTGCCACTGTAATGTGGATACGTATTTTGATTTTTGGGAAATTAATTTGGTGTTTTTTTTTAATTTCGTTTCAGGTGCTCTGCCAGTTCTTAAGGGCTAATAATAAATGAACATACTCAGTCCATATATTGTTCATCTTGTAGAGTAAAAGGACTTTTTAACATTGATAAGCTTTAATATAAATGCTATCTCTATTTCTATTAAGGGTTTCCACACAGAATTTAAACTTACTATACTCACTTTTAACCCTGAACTCTACAGTAACTGATCCCCTTTGTCGCTCAGAATATAGCTTGGTCACCGTATCATACTCTACACATTCTGAAAGTATGCCTTTACGCATCGTTTGGCGCTACAATTCGGCCGACTGGGATGATCTAAGAGATTTCTTTTCCACCTACCCTTGGGATCCTACCTGCTTTTCCTCTCGCGATTCTTTCGAAGTTTGTAAACAACTTAACTAGGGATTGAGACTTATATTTCCCATACCAAAAGAAACCCCAAACCTTTAAATCACAAACCATGGTTTTCTAAATCCTGCGACAAAGCCAAACTTTTAGAAATCCCAACTCACAAAAAGTTTCTTCAAAATTGTAGTCCCGAAAATCGGCAGGCTATCATTCAAGCAAGAAATAAGTACAATAAAACTATTTTAGATGCAAAAGATCTTTCTAACAATTAAACAACAAATAAAGTTATTTCCCGCTCGAATGGCAGTAAATCCTTCTGGTCCTTTTCTAGTGATGAGCGAGACCAGTCTTGGTCTTGCAGTCTTGGTCTTGGTCTTGCTGCAAGACCAAGACCGAGACCAAGACCAAGACCGCCTTTTCGCTTGCAAGACCAAGACCAAGACCGGGGTATGCAAGACCAAGACCAAGACCGAGGAGTGCAAGACTATGCAAGACCAAGACTGACCTGCAAGACTCTTGCAGTTTTGCAACTTTTTTTAAAATATATTAATATTTAATTTTTATATTCAATATACAAAGGTATTTCATACAGAAATGACAAAAAATGTGCAAGAACTGCCAAAAAAGGTTATTATTTAATGAGTAACAGGTTTCTTTAATAAAATAATAATTAAATGGATCACTTTGTTATTTTATAAAGTTCTTTAACAACGATTATGAGTAAATTCAATAACATGTTTCGAAAATAATAGGATTGTGACTCAATTGGTCCGACAAAGCAGGATATTTCCGAAACCGTTCACGACAGAGAAAAGCTAGGGGTACAAAAGTTATAGAAGCTGAAAATAACCTTTATATTCCTAATGTTTTATTTTTAATTAGCTATTTAGTGATTTCACTTACAGGGTAGATAAAAAAAATTCAAAATCCAGAAAAAAATTATATTTGTTCCACACTGTAAGAAGTGGCACCATTAGATTGCTTCTTAAAACTAAGATATAAATGTTAAAAAAAGAATTAATAAAAAATATGTTTTTCATGTCAAATTAGAATAATTTTTATACAAATGGATTTTAAATATCACTTCCGGTTTTAACGTAAAAGACAAAACATTGCCAAAATAATAATAATGACGTCATTTTTATCAAAACCGAACATTTAAAAACGTTGACATTGTTTCTATATGATAGTTTAACAATTTTACGGCATAATATACAGGGTGGTGATTTTTTAAAATGGATTTTTTGTCATAAATTTTATATTTTGGGCTAAAAGCTAAAATAAGGGGGTTTTCTTTGGAAAATTCTGGAATAGCAAAAAATTTCACATTTTACGCCCTTTTATTCTATAATTTTTTTATATTCAGTTTTTCACCATAATAAACGGGTTTTAAAGATATCAAGCTTCACAGTATTAAGCAGGATGTTTATACAATATTTGTACAAACTTTGTACGGCAAATGTTTGACTAATTTAAAAATAAAAAGTTCGTATGAACTGAAAAGATTTCTGAATAACTTTTTTTTTAAATCAGAAACCAATGTTTACAAATTAAAATATTTTATGAAAATTTCACATCTGGTTGAAATTAAAAGTTCTTTTTCTGCTCACACAGTACATAGTTTTGTATTTCTTTTAATTTTATATGCCTATTAAAGAAAATTTAAATAATTCTTATCACTAAAATTTTCTATTGCCACTAAATGTATAAAAACCGGTTTGTCTCAAATTCAACTAAAATGGAGCATAAATAAATAAATCCTACATTTAAAATATGCTTTTAAAATAATTCAAACGTATGTGTAGGTTAAAATTGCTATTTTATATTAATTAGAAAATTAGTTTCCGTCTTTATTTGTTTTTAAGTATTAAAAATATATTTTATTCAATATTACTTAGTCTAAATTATTACTACCAAAAAAGAAGACACAAGGTTTAGCAGACCAAGACAGAGTTGCAAGACCAAGACTGAAAAGACTTTCTTTGATTGAAACCAAGACCAAGACCAGGTTACAACAAATCGTTCGGTTTGTCTTGTTTGCAACATCTTTTCAAAAACATTAGTCCAAGTTGTGCAGATTTTTCTTTACCTTAATCATTAAAGGAAATTTTTTACCAAAGGCAACTATTTCCACACAATTTACTGCAAATTCTACTTTTGATACTTGATGTTTCCGTTAATCTTCCTCTTTCAACAAGTGCTCCTGTTCCTCATAAACTGTCCGACCTAATTTTTAAGGTCAGACAAATTAAGCATATGCTTTCTTTGCTTAATACCAAAAAATCGTCTGAGCTGGATGGCATACCAGCAATTGTGTTAAAAAAATGTGCTTCGAAGCTTGCACCCATCTTAACTCACCTCTTACGACACAGGCATTTTTTCGGGAAGCTGGAAAGTTGCACCTGTGCAAGCTGTCTTTAAAAAAGGATACAAAACTCTCTTTCCTTCCAACTATGGACCTATATCTCTTCTTTTACTATTCAGTCATAAAGTAGTGTAAGTAATAAATAATATTAATTACAAGTTTGCTGACTTAATTAATTTTAGGTCAATACGTCATACTATGAACTGATTCTTTTCTTAAAGCATACCTTTAAATGTCAATACTCCATGCCAAGGCCTATACCTATACATACAAACACCACATACAAAAAATATGGAAGGAATTAATCACTTGCAACTTGCAACTTTTTTACACTTCTTTCAGAAAAAATGATGAGTATTAAGGTTTTGCTAATATATTTTTTAACTGTAACCTTGTCACTTTTTTAATATTTGATGTTTTTAATGAAAAAAATCTGATGGTTATCACCCATTAGGCCTCAACCCTAATCAACAATCAGTGAAACCGGCTGGGCTTCCCAAAGACGTAATTATTATTGACGACAAGGTACATACGTTGGCTTTTTTATTAATTTTAGTTGGGCTTAATTAGCATAACTAGATTGTTGGATGGTATATCGGGATATACAGGAGTAAAAGTAGTAAATTTTGTTTTAAGAGGGCCTAGAAATACTTATTTATACAAGATTATTCTAATTAACAAAAAATGGAAGCAAATGGGTCTAATTTTTTTCATTGGAGTAACAAACACCAACTGCACCATTTTATTATTGTTTACTTTTTACAAAACAAAAATATTTTAATACAACAAACAATAACAAAATAGGTCGTGGCCTAAATGGTCTAAAGAGATATTACATTGCTTTTTTTTAATCCTAATTATTTTAAAATTTATGCAATTTTACTAAAAGTAACATTTTTCTCACTGGTTACTAGCTTATAAAATAAAATGTTCCTCATGCAATAAGAAAAGCCCACAAACGGTGAGAAAAAAGTAATTTGCTCTCAATTGCTATATGAAATAGTAGAAATAGGCCTTTGATTCGCGACTTTGACATTATCTAGCAGCCTGTGGCAGTTGGCGTTGCAAAGCAACGATTAAACAAAAATGAGTGTATTATGCATTGGCAAGCGCCATGTTTATTGCAAACGTCAGTTATATTTTTTGCAACATGTGAAAAAAGCACATTCCCCACTCGCTAATTTGCGGCACTCGCTTTCGGCTTGTGCATCAAACCCACTTGTAGAAAATGTTAAACTTTTTTCACTTGTTGCACAATATACTACTTAATGAATATTTATTAGCAAAAGAATTGTTACAAACAAAAATCTTGTAATAATAGAAATGAGCTTATTCTATGCTCTTTGGGGAGATTAAAAACAGTAGTCTGCCCAAAAGCTACTTTTTGAGTGTATTAATACTCGAAAGATCGAAATTTAACATAAATCAGTTTCGATAAATAAATAACATTTCTCCACATAAACCAATGAAACGAATTATTTGTCTTTTATATAAAATCATATAGGTTAAGATTTTTGTTTGTTTTTTGAAAAGTTCAAAAATTGATTTTTTATTAACCGGAAAAAAAGTGGCTCTCCCACATTTAATCCTCTATTTCTACCCTGTAGATTAGTCCCTAGGGGGTGATTTTTTTCATCGACTTCGGTTTGAAGCCCCACTTCTAAATATACACCAAAAAAAAAATTACCTAAGAAGGTACCATTTCGATAAAAAAAAAATTCTCTGCAAAAAAGCTTTCTACACATTTTTGCTAAAAACACATAGATTTCGACATAATTTACACTTTTTTATTGATGACAAATTTATACCGTTTTCAAAAACGCAAGCCTAAACTTAATGATACTTTATATTTTTTTTAAGCACCCAAAAACCATAACAACTGATTAAATAGCACTTACAAATTAGCTCCTTATTGAAAGGAATATACATAGTCTATTTGAAGAACTTTTTTATTATTCATAACTTTTTTATGTCATTATATAAGCGTAGAACTAATGTAATATTGACACACCTAAAATAAATTCGAAAATGATGTTCACTTAGGTGAACAACACAAAATAAACATAAACTTTAATCAACAATATTTTTTCAAATATAATACTAATTTTGACAAACCTTAAACACGGCATTATTTACCTTTATCAACAACTTTAAGTAATATTTTTATACATAAATTGTTTTTAAAAACCTAAATAAAATAAAAATTAAGTTACTAACAAAATAATTTAATTATAGTAAAAATGCGTTGGGTGCTTGATATTAAATTTAAATTATTTCATTGGTAGCTATTTCCAAAATTATAGTTATTATAAAAATATAGTAAATTGCATCCACACTTTTTACTAAGGTAATTCCGGGATAGATGCCCTACAGGTATAGATGCCCCGATCGGCAGATCTTCGGACGTAGTCGGTAATTTTGTCACAGCACGCAGTGGCTGTTTACTTGTGTCGTGTTTTGCAGAAGGCACGCGTGATATTCGTATTATATCTTTTTAATCACAAATAATATATTAAAAACAGGTAAGTACTAAGAATTTACCCTGGTAGTCTAATTTGGTTGTGAATGTATTAACACGGATAATGCTTTTCATTACGTTTAATCCAAAACTTTTAAATATTTACTTGAAAAGGTTCTAAGTGCTTATTATAGGTTATAAAATTGCTGACAAATTCTACGTAAACGTAGTTTGGTCGACGGGGCATTCTCCCTACAAAAAGGATAGATGGCCGAAAATAATACGGGATAGATGCCCCAGACATATTTGTTAGTTTTTAAAATATATGCCGTTAATTAATTAATAATTTTTGTTCTAGCTATGCCTACGCGCTACAAAAGAAAACAAAATGTTAAACCAAGAAAACAGTGGCGTCAAGAAGACTTAGTAGCTGCTATTCAGGCTGTAAATTCTGGTGAGATGGGTGTTAACGAAGCTTCATCTACCTTTAGAGTACCATCTAGAACATTACGTCGCCGAAAAAGATCAGGAATAACCAGAGATCTTCCTTTAGGTCCTGAAGGATGCTTGGGTACTGTCAATGAGAAGCGACTTGTCAGACACGTACAGAAATTAGAAAAATGTGGTTTCGCCCTTGATAGAGCGTCATTAAGATCTCTTGCGTTTCAGTTTGCCGAACAACTAAAAATTAAACATAGGTTTAACCGTGAAACACAAATGGCAGGCTACGACTGGCTTAATTCGTTTTTGCTGCGTAATCCAGAAGTTAGTATTAGAGCGGCCCAAGGACTATCCATTGCTAGAGGAGAAGGTATGGATCGCAGGGAGGTTCAAGCCTTTTTTGATTTACTTAAGGAGGTATATACGGAATATGACATGTTCGTCAAACCAAGTAATATTTTTAACATGGATGAGACTGGGTTTCAAATTAATAACGAGCCTGGAGACGTTATTGCAAGCAAGGGAGCCAAAGATGTCCATGTACTTAGTTCCTCTGAGAGGGGTGAAAACGTAACCATAATAGCTTGTTGCAATGCAGAAGGTAACTTTATGCCACCGGTAGTTATATTTAAAGGTGTAAGAGAAAAACAGGAGTTTGGAGATGGACTACCGCCAGGATCAAAAGTTTTATGAATAAAAAGTCATCTTTATATCATCAGATTTATTCCTGAAGTGGCTTCGAGAACATTTTGTTCCTAAAAGCCTTCTGGTCCAACTATTTTAATACTTGACGGACATTCGTCACATAGAAATTCTTTAGATATGCTGGATTTTGCAGAAAAAATGAAATAATTCTAATATGCTTACCAAGTCACACTACTCAAGCGAACCAGCCGCTTGATAGATCATTTTTGACCCCTTAAACATTTTTTAAGAAGGGAAGCTAGGAAGTGGATGATAAATCACCCCGGAAGACGGATCACTCGCCTACAAGTTGGTAAAATTATTGGGGCCGCCTGGGGAAAAGCGGCTAATGTGGAACTGGTATCTCTGCTTTCAGCGCAACAGGAATTTTTCCACTTAACTCTAGTGCGATACCAGAACATTTTTATTTCATTTCAGATAACATGTCTTCTGATGCAGTAGCAACTTCTACTGGTAACAACAAAACTCCTTTAAAAGAAGTGGGCGGTGAATCCCCCGGTTTATCAGTAGCATCGCCAGCTCCAGCAACTGTTCAATCTCATGAAACCCGTTTAAAAGAAGGTAGCGCCAAACCTGTGCCAAGTACAAGTTCATCGCTGGCTCCAGACACTACTCAGCTAGAAGAAACTCCTTCAAAATTCCTTGAAGAAATTAGTCCTGTACCAGTTCTTTCAAAAACCAATAAAAAACGAAAAAAACAATCAGCCGAAGTTTTAACGAAACGATTGCCACAACCTAAAAAAATCAATACTTATGATTTTTCCTCTTCAGATGATGAAGTTCTTGCTGTTTATGCAAAAGAAAAATCAAAAAAATCTCATTTAGCACCTCTTGATGCAAGTTCTTCTGAAAATACAGAATCTTGTGGAGAATGCTGGGAGAATTATTATGCCACAACGAGCAAGGTTGATTGGATAAAATGTTTGAACTGTAATATATGGCTACACGAAACGTGTACGGAGATAACTGTAACTCATGTGGACGTGAGAAAATAAGGGTAATACAACTTAAGCACACGACCAAAACATTACAGCTTTAAAAAAATAACACTAATATTTTTTGCTATATAAGAAAAATAGTTGTTTTTTATATATTATTGTATGTTATTACTTGTTGTTTCTACTTTTAATTTATTTTTAACAAATCTTTTGCTTATTTTTTTTAGTTTTTCTCAATAGGGCGCCTATCCCGTAATGGGGCATCTGTCCCAATGCAAAAGGGCAACTCTCCCGAACTGCTGGGAGAGATGGCCAAAAAAGTTGTTTTTATTTTGAATTTTTATTTTATAAAAAGCGCTAGTTTTAGGTTTTTCACATAATGTAAGATGTTACTAAATAAATGTGTTACATGCTAATCATTAGTAGTTTGCTTTTAAATATTAACTATCTTTTTAACCACACTTTTATGTTAAGTGGGGCATCTCTCCCTGATTTACTAATTAAATTATTTTGTTAATAACTTAATTTTTATTTTAATCTTATTCCAAATTTATTTGTCATAGTTGATTATTGGACTTTTTATCACTGTAACATCAATTTTTTATGCTTAAAAATTATTTTTTACTTTTTAGTTTGGTTTGCTATAAAAGCATGTTTTTACTTTTTTTTAACTATAATTTATTTTCTTATTTTTGATC
>JAHBCN010023439.1:0-12552 GCA_019359885.1 Listronotus oregonensis | reverse complement strand
GACCATTTTAAATTAGATATAATTTATTTATTAAAAAAAAGGTAAAATTTAATTTTATTCTCAGCCAAAAGTCTATAAAAAACATATTTTTTTTGCAGTATATACTAACGCATTCGTAAAGAGGCTAGTAAACCTTCCAACCATTTAAGTGATAGTCGTTAAAATTTAAAAAGCTTTATTTTATCGTTCATAGGCGGATATGGTGTTTGTTCTTATAATTTTAGGGTTAAATGTCTTTGTCGAAAATAGTATTCCGCTTTTTTTTCACTATTTTTATTTAATTCGTAATTACATAAAGATCTCTGGGCTTCAATATACTAGAGTATTTCCATAACACTCTAATAATATAATAAAAAACGAATTTACTTTTAGACTACAATATTATCCTTATGGCAAACAACTTAAAACAACATCATCTCAAAGCCGTTCATTATTAAATAATAAATGTAACACATAAAAACGTCTACCTTAACGTTAATTAAGTTGTTCTTTAACACCCCTGTAAACTCATCTTCTTAGCAAGGTCTAATAACCCTAATAATTTAATAAAAGAACAAGGTGTAGTTGCCGTTATAATCAAGCCACGAATGATTTGTTAAATGCTTTTAGAACAAATGATTTGATTCGTTATTTTAAAAGCATTATTGGAACAATGCAACAATAACGCAATGTCAGAACTCACTTTGCCAAAATAATGGATTAACAAAGTTCGATAACAGCTTTTTAATTTTTTTTTATTATTTGGTTTCTAATTTTAATATTACTGGTTTATAGCCCAGTCTGTGGGTAATTTTCATGACTTTAATTTGTAACCGGTTAAAAAAGGTTAGTAGTTGTTTTGTTAAATATGACTATACACACTATAAAGGGTGGGCACCCCAACCGCCACGGAGTTTATACGAAAACCCGTGAGAATTTTTAAAAAAAATTCTTGCAGGATATATGCAGACGGTAGAGGACTTTCATTTAAAAATATTTACATACAGGGTGATTAAAAAAAGTATCATATCAAAGTTATGTTTTTTAAATGGACAGCCTATATTTTTTATTGATTTTAAATTCTCGAGCAAAAATAAAGCCAAGTTTTATTAGTGTCCCTATACCTAATCCCCACCCTTTTTGAAATATTTGCAAATTTCTGATTTTCTAGAACTTAAGTATTTTTTTTATCGTAAATATTTAAACTACAATTAAATTACCATAGTCAATATTTAGTTAACATACTATTACTACGATATGGCTTAACATTTTTATCAACATATTATACAGGGTGGTCAAAAAATTAATTTTTAATATAATGAACTTTCTTTTGCAAATAACTCTCTTATCTTAAATGGAACTATACCTAAAACCATTACTTTTTTAATTATTTTGAATTTTGTGTACACGTATAGTACCATACCATAATAAAATATTTTTAATCTAGGAAAGCTTTGAGATGTTACAATTGTTATTACTTTGTTATTACGTGTTAAATGCACGCACTACACAAAATTCGAAATAATTAAAAAAGTAACGATTTTAGGTATAGGCAAACCCTATATCAATAAATTGGTAATAAAATTCTGCATAATATTGAATAGTCAAATATGGGGTGTTCTATTAAAAATAAGAGAGTTATTTGCAAAAGGAAGTTTATAATATTAAAAATTATTTTTGACCATCCTATATAATATGCTAATAAAAATGTTAAACCATATCGTAGTAATAGTATATTTACTAAATATTGGCTAAGGTAATTTAATTGTAGTTTAAATAATTACGATGAAAAAAAAATTACTAAAGTTTTACAAAATCAGCAATTTGCAAATATTTCAAAAAAGGTGGGGATAGAATTTAAAGTCGATAAGAAATATAGGCTGTCCCATTTAAAAAAACATAACTTTGATATGGTACTTTTTTTTCATCACCCTGTATAAATGTAAATTTTTTAAATGAAGGTCCTCTACCGTCTGCATACATCCTGCAATTTTTTTTTAATTCTCACCCTGTATAGTTTTAGACTCGAAAAAAGTGTGTAGGGGGTGGTGGGTCAAAAATGGTAAAAACGTGTTTTTTGCTTCTGCAAGCGCCATTGTTAATTTTAGAGGGGTATGTTCAAATTTTTTTTTAGGTTTTAAAAAAACTTATAATTTTAGCCCGGCTAAAATTGATTTGGTCAATTAATGTTAATAGTTATTGGAAACGTATTTTTTATCCAATCCTATTATTGCGAAAAATCGGTTTTTTAGTTCTGAATTAAATGAGAAGTTCTAAGGCATGATCGGATAATTTGTTGCTAAGATAATTGAGTTTTACAGTTTTTAGAGACCTAATTAACTGGGCTAAATATTTTTTGTTTATAAATATTTTAGGTTTTACCCACTGTGTTTTGCTTTTTTGAGACTTATATTTTAGTAATTTGAATCAACGTTATAAAAAAAATAATATTCAGTCCTTTGTTTTAAGCCTTGAAAAAAAAAACTTTTATGTTAATTAACAATTGGAACCGGAGCGCCCCCTGCCTAAGTTAAGACTTTGTAACTTTGACATATAAAAAGCTGACTTTTGGAAGGAATGTTTGGAAGGTTAGGAATAATTAAGAATTAATTTGGACTGCTTTCGTTAGTATAATAATTGACCTTGATATAACGCATAATAAAAAGTTGATAGTGATTGATACTTTTGACGGTGCGTGGGAGGTAGTGGTGGAGATAGAATCTCTCGGACTGACATGCCTAGTCAAAAACTGAAATTAAGAGTTTAAATCAGCGGAGCTCGAACAAAACAGCCATACCTCTGCTAATTTTTATCGGATCAAGCTCTTTTTTAATCTGGGGTAGCGCAAAAAGTTATGAATAATGGTGCATTAATTTTTTAAAATTTATTATTAATTTTCCTTTTAATTTAAATCCCTGCGTCGCAGTTCAGTATCAATCGTAATATTAAAGGCACTTTAGAAATCGAAAAGACAGAATCAGAGGCTACTAATATAAATTAGTTCGTAAGCTTCATGACGAGATTGGTATTGATAAATCCTCCAATGAAAATAGTATTGACAAGAGATCAATTGATATATCTAAAAGTAAAACTGAAATTTCAGCTTTAGATTTAATAATTGATATGTCGTCCAATGAAGTTTCAGATAAAAATTAAAATATAAATAAAATTTGGTTGTAGAGGTGTTTAATCGATTTATTTGCAATAATAAGACTGAATAAAAAAATACGTTTCCACTAACTATCAACATTCCAAAAAATGGCTATTTTTACTTTTTTTTTTTTAATTTTTTCATAAACAAATTGACCAAATCAATTTTAGCCGGGCTTAAATTAAAAGTTTTTCCAAAACCTAAAAAAACATTTTGAACATACCCCTCTAAAATTAACATTGGCGCTTGCAGAAGCGAAAAACACGTTTTTGTCATTTTTAACCCACCACCCCCAATCCCTGCACACTTTTTTCGAGTCTAAAACTATATAGTAAACTTTAACAAAACAAGTATTAACCCTTTTCAACCGGTTACAAATTAATGTTATAAACAGGCTTTCTTTTTACCTACAGACTGGACTAATAAGCAATTAAATGAAACGCAATATGCAAGGCCAAAACAAAAGGACAGCAAATATTGCTTGTGTTTTCAATTTTACCTCAAACTGCGATTAAAACTGTAATTCGTAAAACATAGCGTTTTAGTTAAAATTTAAACACGTTTAACGTATGTACGATGTTTTTATAACCCAAGTTATAAACACAATACAGTATCACAAGTTGCAAAAATTTAAAACTCCTAAATAAAGTCAAATAATATTTAAAATTAACGAATTTTCAAGAACTATATTTAAATAAGAATAAATAATTAGACCCTACTTTATGATTTTTTGTCTGCTTTTGCTTAAAAAATTCTCTACGCTGTACTCTACTTGGCTACATTGCAGATTTAAGATGCCTTAAGGGTATAAAATTGCATTTTTTTTTTTTTTTTTGATTTATGGTTCTTCGGTATTGATCTTATTTCAAAACTAAGTTTAAATTATATAATAACTTATTCCCCTAGGATTTCCCACAAATAATATTATTATTAGTGTTATTATTAACTAGAAAAACATATTTTTTTATGTATTTTATCTTTTTTTACTTAACAATAATCGTACCGAAAAAGTACGAAAAAAATGTTGTGTATACTTTAAAATTAATTTAATTATGTCCAAAAAAGTTTTTTTTAGGAATGCAAATTTCTTTTATAATCTTTGTTTTCTGTTATACCATCTGCATAATTTAATAAGTATCCTTTTTACAAGTTTTAAATTTGATTTAAATAGAATACGCTAAAAATTTCTAGTTAAAAGTATTATATTTTATATTAAATACTCTCGTTATAATAATAGTGTAATATTATTTAAGAACGAGTTTACTTTTCTAGTTTACCTTTTTTTCATAGCGCATAAGTGATTTCAAATCCCGAAAGAACCAATGAATTATTACGTGCCCTCACATTGGTCACTCTCTTCATATCTACCGACATATATTTAAAAAAACAACAATTCCCAAATAAAATTAATAACAGAAAATAGACATGGTCCAACAGACACTATCAGAATGTTGAAAGAACAAGAAAGATTAAGCGGTAAATGACATTTCGAGGAAAATAACTTAAGTACTCACGTAGGCTTCAATCATACGAAAAGCATTACAGTTCTTGAAAGACATTCGAATCGGTCAAAAATATGAAAAAAATCTGACAGATCAGCCCGTACTACGCAATTTTTTTACATACATATTTTAAGATGGGTTTATAGAGACAAAACACATAAAATACGATTTTGATGATTTATTGCATACGGGGTTTTTTGAGGCGCTAATCCCAAATCTGAAAATTAATAATATAATATATAATTATAAGACCTTTAAGTAGACTAATCTCAATATAAATAATACTTTCTAAAATTCCTCCTTCTTAAAACTGATTACTATAAAATGGAAACATACACTTATTAGGCATTTATATATTAAACAAATAAACTAAAATTTACAACATTTTATTTCTTATTTTATATAAATGGTTGCCTAATCCAAAATTAGGTAGGTGTAGAAAAGAAAAATCTGGATTCATTTTAGGTGTTTTCTACTAAATATTAGCAATAAATATTGTGAACTTTAGTGTATTGATTGTTATATAATTGCCTAATCAGTGTATGATCGCATTTAATAGTATTAAGTTTCAAATGTGAGGAATTTTAAGAAGTATTTTACTTTAAGGTTGGTGCACTGGGAGGCTTTATAATTCAAAAACCAGAGGTTGTTAACATTTTCATCAGCGCTCTAAATTTTACCAATAAAAGTTCAGTACCTTTTCAGGTTTATAGAGGCAAAAAACATGAAATATTAAATAACCTTCTTCTTCTTCTCTGGGGGCCGTCTTGATTCACTACCGAAGACATCGCAGCGTTTTGGGCTTTTTGTGCTTATTCTCCCCTTATCTTTTATACCAATCCTTCCATTAGTCTTGTTCCTTTTACAAGTCTGTATAACCACGAGACCAGTTGATATATTACTGTGGGCTCATTTTTGGTTACCCAAATAATGCCTGTCTTTTGTGATTTGTTGCTTCACATTCGCACAGGATATGGTAGGCTGTTTCTTTCTCCTCGTCGCACATTCTGCAGCTTGGGTCCCCATTGTATGAGCCTATCTAGTGTAGGTGCCCTCTCAGGTTGTCATGCCCTGTTAGCAACCCTACTGTTATGCGAAGTCTTTTCCTACTATGTCTGAGTAGTTCTTTCTTCGTTCTTTTGGATCGTCCCTTCATGAAGCTTTTTCCATGTCTTATTCTACTGTCGTTCCCCCAGTATTCGTCGTGTTTGTTTTGGATTCATTCTCTGGAAATAACCTTAAAGATGGCTATCTTTTAGCTCAAAGTGTAAAAATAAGACTGCTCATTCCGGAAAAAAATTGACATTTGTCATATGTCAATAATATCCCACAATTAAAATTATTTGTTTTTTTGGTGTTGTTTATCTTTTTTTGTGTTCATTTAAAGCTTTTTTCAATGTGTTTTCATAAGTATCCAAAATGCCCCTGCTAGGTACAAAGGCTAAATTTTTTCTTTTGGGTATAGTTGCTATTATGACAAACTTTGATCCTTCAAAAAGAAAGATATCGAAGATATAAGGTTAGGCCCATGAATAAAATCACTACAGGTTTTCTATTTATAAAAACCTTTCGGTATTTAAATTGGGCGGCAGAATATTAAATATAAACAAGAGCTTGAGAACCATATCATAAAAAAAAATCGCTTTTAGTAAGTCAAAAAAAAAACAAAATATATCATGTGGAGTTTTAATTTCAAAGTTGATTGCTAAAGTACGATATTTGTCAAGTACTATTTCTCACTTGTTGTTTAATGTGAACAACCAGAATGGTGTTTTGCCGTTAACAGTCGGGAAAAAAATGTAAAATCTTAGTATATTTAAAAAATATACCAAAAAGTATATCTATTTCGAAAGCAATTAAGTCGCTGCTTGAATACACAAAATTATAAACAAAAGTTATTTATAGATTTTACTTTTTTTAACTAAATAATGATAATTATTAATATTTATATATTTTTTTTAAGAGACTGCCTTATTAAAAATTGTGAGATCCAATAAAACAAACATTTTTGCTTATAATAATAGGGCTTTCTTTTTCAAATCGTAATTGTATTTTCGATTTTCTCCTTACATATAAAGGCTTACATGATTTAACCTACCAAGAAAATTTTAATTCTTGGTTTTGGACCACCTCAGATTGGAGATGTTTTTTATGTGACAGTTTTGATTAATAATATAGTATTCTTTTTTATGTGGTTGGATAAAAAATATTTAAAAGAACTTAAATAATAACAACCTGGTTAGAAAAATTGCTACAAGATCTATCGAGTAATATTTAAAAGAAAACATTTTAAGTACACTTAGTACACCACCCTTAAAAAGATGTTTTTGTTTTATATGAAAACTCCTCCATTGTATCTACAAATTATGTGAATAAAATTAGAGGCGGTATGATATGTCAACGATTTAATTCTGTAATTACATAACGTGAAAAACAAGAGAAATTTATAGATTTCTGTAGAGTTTTCTTTTTATTTTTTATTAAAATTTTAAAATCCTGATCGAAAAGATATTTTAAAGTTAACCGTTTACGTTCCACATCATCATTAGCCATAAGGTCATATCAGTACGATCAGCTGTATTTATATATACATTTGTATTTTGTATTTATTAATAGTACACAACAAAATATTTAAAAAAAAACTGGTACAGAACAATTCATTTTACTTAAAAAATTAATTTTGAAAATTTAAGGTCTAAATCCAAATACATTATAAAATAGGATGTAATTTCTGACTACGGATTTAATTAAAACTGAATTTAGTTTGAAATGTAGTAAATATACGTACTTGAAGTCACTATTTTTTATATAAAAATACAGTGATAGAAAACAAAGTAGTTGGTTTTATTTAAATATGTTTGGGATTAAATTTTTATTCTTAAAAACATCAGTTATAAAAAATATATTCTATAATTTATAAACCAATTTATGTAAGTAAGACCTGGAGGAATAAATATAATTGTGTGAAAGTACTTAATTAAGGTTAACTCTAAAACAATAATAATTTCCAATAAAAAAAGTTTGTGTGGTTATGCTTAAAACAAATAAAAGAATAAACCTTGGTCTATTTTTAATAAATAAAGCTGAAATCTAGTAGAATGAGTTATATTTTTTTACGAAAATCCGAACTTATAAAGTAAAATTTTAATAAATTTACACCACGTCCTTCGGGATAGATGTACAGATAGATTTCCGATGTTTAACACCGTTTCTACCGTTTTTGTTATAAAATATTATTAAGTCCTATTTTTCTTTATTATTAAAGTCAATTTTTAGCTAAAAAGTAAATAAAACTATATCAAAATGTCATTTACATGGCAATGTAACAGAATAAAAAAAAAATCAAAGTCTACTACGATAGATAAAATGTTTTTTAATACCCCGACATTTTTAAATTACAAAAGTAACTTGTGATTTAATTATTAGAAAAGCAAATGAAAGGCTGTCAAAAACAGCAAAAATCCAACGTTTTGTCTATAAGACGAAAAAGTTATTGTTGGTGGCTGAAAGATAAAACGTCAGCTGGCAAATCTGAAAGCACCACCAAAAACTAGGGTAAAATTGACAACGTAAGGGTGCAATTTTTTTTTCCAAAAGGCGAAACAATAGAAACAAACATTGTTTTTATATAGTTTTTAGTATAATCAAAATTTTAAATTTTTTTAAACAGCAAATAAATGAGCAACTTTGCACTACTGTAACCGTCTTCGTATCTCCTATAATTTTTAAAGTCTGAATAGTCAAAGTCGAATTTAGAATACCCGGTTATTGGTATGATTTTAAAATAAAATACAAGAAATATTTTTAATAAAATAAACAGCGTATATTTTTTTAGATACACAATAACACAATTCTTTTATATAAAATAAAAACAAAAATACAATCAAAGCACTGTATAAAAAAATAAGCTAAATTAAAAGATAACAGAAACCGTTTTTTGTAATGTATTTTACAAAGTCATATAAATAGTAAAACACATAACAAAACAAATTAGCTTATAAAAATTTAAAATTTGATAATAAAATTTTATAAAAATATCAAGTAAGAGATCCGTCAAACTTTACCCTTGATAAATTATTTTGTTCCAAGTTATACGTGCTACCTTTAACTTCACGTCATAAAACTCGTCTACTAGACCCACTTTTAGGATATGGCTTTTTAAATTAGGTGTAAAGCTCTGGACTTAAAGTTTGTAGGTCGCGTAGACAACGGTATCAGTAGTAATAAAACCATTGCCTTTTGTTTTATTATCAGAATATACCCATTTACCCAACTTATTTACAGTCCCCGACCTCTATAATTTCCTAACTGCTAACCTTTATAGATAGTGCAATGTGATTTAGTTGTCAATTAAATTTATCATTATAAAAATTCCTTTAGCCAGATCACTTAAAAATAAATGTATTTCCCACTAATACCAATTTTCTTTATAATAAGACAATGTTGTCATAGTTTTTAATGATCACAATGAGTTATTTTTTCTGTGCTATTATACACTTTTGAAATATTTTGCAATTTAGGTATTTTATTTAAAAATAAAAACCATTACTTTGTATAAAATTTTATAAATTTAAACACTCAACTGGATTCTATTTTAAATCTTATTATAAGTAAATTTTCAATTTTGTATAGATTGGTTCGTATGGTTTTGTCGCTCCGTGAGTCTATTTATATATGTATTTTAGCCAGGTGGCTTCAATAACAATGCAGTATCTACAATTTGTTTTAGGGGTGGCTTTTATTAATCGATTGACAAAAGCTAAATTACTTGTTTTCTTTCTCCAAAAACAAAATTTAAAAAAATATTTTAAAAAAGATGTTATAAAGTAAAACAAAATTTGTTTTTACTTTATTCCAGCAGAAATAGGGCTTGTGGAAGTTTTGAACTAATTTACCTAAAAATAAATAAATAAACAAATACATAATTTATAATATTAATGCTTATTTAACATTAATAAATAAGAATTTATCTAATTTATTAAGGAAGCACAGGAACTGCTGCAGACAAGCAGACAACTATTTTTACAAAATCTTCATACTCTTTGTGGGTAAAGAAAAGGATAATTTAAAATATGAAACAGATTTAGAAATGCAAGTATATTTAATCATCTTTTCTGTAACAAGGTTTTAAGATCTGTACTAGTATTCTAAAGTAACCCGTAGTTGTTTTTCATAACTGATGAGTGACTCTTCCCACAACACATGGAATTTTAGATTTTATCCAAAGAAAAGCATTTCGCCTTTTTAACTATCTTATTCTTTCTTAGCCGACCAACAAGCTATGAAAATTCTGTCTTTAAGAGCTTTTTTTTCGACTTCTGCTCAAGATATTTAGCCAATATAATTTCTCTTTTTACAGTAGCGCCACACTAACTTCCAGCCTCATGCATCCTTTAACAGTCTGTTAAATGTTTTGGTTTTTATTAAATTTATTAATTTAAAAAATTTACGAACATAAACAAAAATGACCAATCAGACTAATTACTTATTTATTAATGGGCTTGCCTAAAGGCGGTAAGTACAAGTGCGTACACATATAATGTAAAAAAAAAACGTCTATTGTAAAGAATTGTTTGGGACTCATATCACAATATTAAATTAATGATAAACACAGTTTCTTATGGAGAAGCCACAAATTTCCCACTTTGCCTGCCTTCCTTAACCCTAGAGTATCTAGACTGTAATTGTGAAACCTACTACCTACAGAGTTCTTTATATTTCCTCCAATCTTCCAAATTTTTAAGTCTCATGTTAACAAACTTTTTCTTACTTAGAAACTCTGGGTACGTTATTATTAAGGCAAAATGTAGTTTATATTTATTTAAATATATATATATTTTTTAATTTTAAGTTTAAAATTGCCTTGTACCTAAATTATATACTGGGTTAGTATAAAGTACTGCAACTTTTAAATATCTTTAGAAACGTTTAAACTGCGTGTACAGATTTGGCATTTGGGGTTTTTGCGTAAACATAATTAAACCACCACCATGAATTGGATAAAAAAAAATTAATACCTGATATCTTAATGCCTGGATAGGTACATTGGATAGCAATATTATAGGACATTTTTTTTATATAAACTCTTTAAGAACAGCGGTACTTTTTACTAAAAGTGCATTATTGTCATATTTCAGTAACTAGTCGAGATAAAATTTTAAAAGTTTAAAATCTTGTTAAAGTTCGCACGCCCAATTCATTTCAATAAAAAGAACGAAAAAACATTCCATTTAAGCCAACAAGATTATGTGTATCGCAAAACTGAAAAATCTGCCACACTGCCAATACCACGGTTTAATAAAGAATATCCAAAAACCAACAAATAACAAGTTTGTAATTGCAGCGATGTTGTAATCTCTCAGTAACTATTAGAGGCAGAATTTTGAAAATTTGAGATTCTACTAAATTGAACATGCCAAATTCACTGCAATAAAAACAAATGGGATGTTCCATTTAAGATAACAAAATGATACGTGTCGCGCAAAACTGGAAGCCTTTGCAATACTGTCAATATAACTGTTCTATTGCTTATACCTAAAAAACCTCAGTTACCAAGTTTTGTAATCGCAGCTTAAGCGGCTTTATAAACCTTAAAAACTTACAGTACTTTTTACTAACTCGGTATATGACTTTTCTATTGGCTAAAAGTTAACAAATTTTATTTTTTTATTATAAAATATAATTTTACTAAATATCCCATGGAATCTTAGTTTCGTGTTACACGTATTTTAAATTGCAAAAAAATTTTAGCAGTAAATAAAAATCATATTTTAACTTTGGTATGTAGACAAAAGCAAGGTTTTTTTCCGGGTTTAATTTCGGCCACGGGGCGGGTCATTGCGTTAGTAATAAATGAAGAATGGGGAAAATTGCGTTAAAGCAGTATTTTTTAGAAGTGACAAAACAAATTATTTATTGTGGCTTTTAATTTATAAATTATTATCAAAGGATTATCATGATATATAAAGAATTAAATTCTCTTTCTATGTTAAATTAAACCGAAAAAAACGGTGTTTACCTCTAAATATATTTTAATAGCTTAATTACAGTAGGTATATAAAATATTAGTACATGTACAATGATTATTACGTACAGATTAAAAGCCTTTAAACATTTTTTAAAATGTATATTATGACCTTTACAATCTGACTCATTTACATACATATTTTACCTTATGTTTGTATCAGTTTTAAATTTTCCTTCTTTACTTTGACCCATAATAAAAATTATGTTTATGCCCACCCTGCAAGGTTATAACTTTTAATAAGCGAAGAAACTTAATACAATTTTCAATGTGAAATCCATCCACCAGTGCATTCAAGCAGTGTCAGACTGGGCCACCGGGCAACCAGGCAAATGCCCGGTGGGCCAACGCCATGGGGGCCACTCACGGAGGTAAAGTGGAAAAAAACCAAAGTAATGGTATGAAAAAAAATATGCATTATTTGTATATATAATATTTCCCATTATTTTAACAGCGAGATTGGCTAAGGTCGATTTTGGGATATGATGTCTGTGTAAAGATAAGAGATATAAATTAAATATACCTAAGGGGCAAAAAAATAAAACAAAACCATTGCCTCTTGGCCGCATTTATTTATTTTAGGTATTTTAAATGTTATACTCTTCCCTCAATGTATTTGGTTTGGAGGGGCAACTTTTTATTTAATTGGTTTGGAGGGAGAAAGCATCAGCTGTTTTATAATATTTCACCCACTCTACTATTTCAACTAAAACTTTAGTGCCTTTGGTAACCAAGTTTGTTAACGTTATTAAATAGTACTGCCAGAAGTCATGGGGCTTTATGCTTTTGTCTATTCTGATCAACCAGTACCGTATCCTTAAACAATTTTAAATATTTTTAAATGGTTTAAAACTTCGGGTTTTATTAATATTTGTACAAATGTTACTGCTCAAGAG